>BQNB010102627.1:2556-24201 GCA_026074375.1 Tanacetum coccineum | reverse complement strand
AGTTTCATCACAACTTAGAATAGTATTCTCAGGTAGAGGAATATCAACAGGCCTAGCAGCCAACAAACCATATTCATGTGGCAACTCTATACAATACTTTCTTTGAGTCATACACAAACCCAAATAATTATCAATAACCTCAATACCCAAGAAGTATTTAAGAGATCCTAAGTCTTTAATCAAGAACTTAGTACTTAAAAACAACTTAAACTTATTAATCCCATCAATATCACTTCCAGTAATCATAATATCATCAACATACACAAGCAAAGCAATAAACATACCACTTATATGCTTAGTGTACAAAGAATAGTCAAACTTAAACTGCTTAAAGCCATGCTCAACCAAGGCAGTTGTAAGCTTAGCATTCCATTGCCTTGGGGCTTGCTTTAATTCATATAATGACTTATTGAGCTTACAAACCTTAGATTTATCAAAATTATTATAACCATTAGGCAAGGTCATATAAACATCTTCAATAAGATCACCATAAAGAAAAGCATTATTAACATCTAATTGATATAAAGGCCACTTATTAACAACAACAATACTAATCAAACATCTGACAGTAACCATCTTCACAACAGGACTAAACGTTTCATCATAATCAAACCCTTCTTTTTGACTAAATCCTTTAGCAACAAGTCTAGCTTTATATCTTTCAATCTCACCAGAGGCTTTATACTTAATTTTCCATATCCATTTGCTACCTATTGGTTTTCTATCAATAGGTAAATCATAAACAGTCCAAGTATTATTTCTATTAAGAGCTTCAATTTCATTATTCATTGCTTCAACTCAATTAGGATCAGATAAGGCCTCAGCTAAACAAGTAGGTTCAACAGATTTATTTAGAGAAGTAGCAAAACACATGTTGACACTACTCAACCTAGAATAGCTCATATAATTTTCAATTCCATACTTCACATTAGAACTAAGAATGTAATCATTAAATCTAACAGGAAGCTTAGATTGCCTTTCAGACCTTCTTAATATAGGTGTCTGCACATCATCTATGTTTTGAGTTGGACTAGATTGACTAACATTTTGAACATTGCCCTCAGACCAGTTTTGGTCATCTATTTGGGTTGCAGTAAGCCTATAACTCTGGTTTCTACCTTGTGTAGAACCATATAAATCAGAGTGAAGCAAACTACCTTCTTCATTAGATGAATCTCTCCCATCATCATTAGGACTTTGAGGTTTTAAACTATCAAAAAATTGCAAGTGATCAACTTCACTTGTGTTCTCCACATCAGTTGAATCACAGGTTTTTTGTTTAAAAGGAAACACATTTTCATAAAACTTCACATCCCTAGAATAGAAAACATTTCTAGTGTCAAGACTTAACAACTTATAAGCTTTTTTATTAGAAGAATAACCAATAAGAACACATTTTTCAGACCTGAAAGATATTTTATCATGATTATTTAAAATAGTGGAAAAACAAAGACACCCAAAAGACCTCAAGAGAGAAAGATTTGATTTTTTATTATAAACCAACTCATAATGTGTTTTCCATTTAAGACAGATGATGGCAGCCTGTTTATAAGTTAAACAGCAGTTAGAACACAATCAGACCAAAAACTAAGAGGAATTCCCCTTTGAAACATTAAACTCTTTGCAACATTAAGCAAGTGTCTATGTTTCCTTTCAACAATCCTATTTTGCTGAGGAGTATGAGAACAAGAGGTCTGATGAAATATACCCAATTCAGAGAACATATTAAACATTTTCTTATTAACAAACTCAGTTCCATTATCAGACCTTACAATTTAATTTTTATATTAAAGTGATTATGAATCAAGTTTATGAAATACACAAAAACATCAAATACCTCATCCTTAGTTTTTACTAAGTACACCCATACAGCCCTGGAATAGTCATCAACAATAGTCAAGAAGTATCTATAACCTTCTCTGCTATGAACTCTATAAGGGCCCCACAAATCTAGATGAACAAGTTTACCTAAAGTCTTAGATTTGTGATCAGACAAGGGAAAAGGCTCCCTTGTTTGTTTAGCCCTATGACAGATTTCACACATAGGCACAGAAGTATTATAAGAAATATTAAGGTCTTTTTTAAGCACAGACAAAACTTGGTCAGCAGGATGACCAAGTCTATTATGCCACAACAGTTTAGAAACATGAAAATTCATAACCATATTAGACTGACCTATACAATTAGATGTGTTCACATCAAATAAGTATAAGCCACCTGATTCACTACCAGTCCCCAGAATTTTCTCCCTTTTCAAGTCCTGAATGTAACATTTATTTTCATCAAAACCAACAAACATCTTGCTATCTCTAATGAGCTTATTCACAGAGAGCAGACTAACACAATATCCAGGGACAACAAGAACATCATATAACATTACATTATTAGCCAATTTTAAATTTCCAACATGACTAATAACGGCAAGTGTACCATTAGGATGACCAACACTGATTTTAAGATCAGATATATCAACAACATTAACCATTCCAGAAGTAGATCCAGTTAAGTGTTGATTAGCCCCATAGTTAATAATCCACCCAAAAGTAATAGTGGTCATAGACAGATTAGAATTAGAGAAAAAATATCTAGAGAAGTTAATATTAAACCAGAAATTTCCATTAAAGAATGAAGCCCTACCTGCCATATTGGCATATATGCTTCTAGTAGACTTGTCATTGATCAGATTGAGGAGATTTTGAATCTGCTTAGAGGTAAAACCAGAAGACAGACTAAAAGAAGAGGGTTTATCACTCATTTTAACATCAGAATTAGCATTAAAAGATTGTTTTTCGGTATTAGAATTAGAATTTAAATTCCTTTTAAAACCTTGTGGGAATCCAATAATCTCAAAGCACCTATCAATAGTATGACCAATTTTACCATAATGTTTAAAATTTAAGTTTGGATTAGGTCCTCTATTGACATTACTTGAAGAACCTTTGGTGAAGTTATTACTATAATTGTTAAATTGTTTCTTATTATTGTTAAAAGTTTTAGCAACAAAAGAAGTAGCATTCGGCTTAGACTCAGTTCCACCAAAGGACGCAGGAACCCCTCTATGCGATTCTTCCCTAGAAATGACATTATAAGCATCCTTTACTTCAGGAAGGGGATCTCTTGTTAAAATAAAACTCCTAACAGGCTGATAACAGTCATCAAGGCCCATCAGAAATTGCATCAACTTCATGAGTTGTTGATGCAATCCCAACTCCTTACTGGCATCACAACTACATTTAACTTCACAGATACACTTAGGCAGTTTTGTCAGAGCATCAAATTCTCTCCATAAGGAGTTTAATCTATGATAGTAATCAGCAACTGAACTACCACCGTGTTTAACAAAATTAATTTTTTGAAGCAAATTATATACAACAGAACTATCAACTTTATTATATGTTTCTCTTAATTCTTTCCACACAACAACAGTATTTTCAGAATACACCAAACCTATATAAACATCTTGAGAAACAACATTCATAATCCAAGTTAAACCCATGGCATTACATCTATCCCATTGAGCAGATAAAACATCACTAGTAGCATAAGATTCTTTCAAACAAGATCCATCAACAAAACCATACTTATTCCTAGCTTGCAAGGCTAATTTCATAGCACCAGACCAGATTCTATAATTCTCAATACCAAGCAATTTAAATGGAACAATAACAGAATTACTATTATCACTATTTTAAACATGCAAAGGATTACCAGCATTAAGATTATTAATGAAATCAACAACAGAAGTACCACTAGGACTAGCACCGACCATGATGATAGATCTAACAAATAACCAGATAAAGCAAAAATAAAAGATAATCAAGACAAATAGAAACAAATAACAACTAAGAGAGAAAGGGAAGAAAGAAGTTCACAGGCTTCCTTGCCACTCAAGGTGGTAGGTCAAGGGCAGATTAAGACACAACAAAAATAAGACAATAACAAAGAACAAGGAAAAATAAAAAGAGGTGTTACAGAGCTTAAACTGCATTGGAAGACATATTTTCACTCTCTTCTTGATTCACTTAGTCAAGAAGAGAAAGAATACACCAGAATCAACAACTAAACACCAAGAATGAAAAATTCCTCAAATTACAAAAAATTAGGGTTTAAAGAAAAACCCTAATTTATTCAATTCGATCAATAAACTAACCAATTAACTGCTTCCAGAACCAAATCAACCAGCCTAATCAAGATTTCTTCACAAGAACGAAAAACCCCGAATATCTTAAAACCTTAATTGATCAATTACAACGATTCAGAGCAGCCTGGCTCTGATACCATGTAATCAATATCAAATCAACCTCAAGAACACCCAAATCTGCACTCAACCAACATCCCTTTTAGTGCTATTATTACTTAAAAATATTACAAGATGACTACTCCTCAACTAAGTTATAGTCAAACGATTACAAAAGATAATGATTAATCCCCACTAGGTGGATCTTGATCTAAACCTCACTACAAATACACTCAAACAATCAGAAATAAGAACAAGGTTGAATAAAGAGATCAACCTTGATGAAACTATAACCAATACTATCAATATCTAAATGATATTGATGAATACTAAGACTGCGTGATTACACGTTTAAACTGAGAGAAAACAATAGTTGAAAACGAGACAGAATGAAAAGATGTAAACCCTAAGTTAGGAACTTTGCTTATATAGGCAGAAGTTTCACTTAGGCCCTTCAAGATATGATCTTGACACTTCAGGCTGCAACTTCTCAAAACACAAAAGAACTTTGAACAATTGACAGAACAAGCCCCTGAACTCTAAGCATCATTTAACACTTTTCATATAGAATATATGGTACAACATACAGTAAAAGAATATAATATGTAATTGAGTATGCATGATTTAAAAAGTAAAATGCATGTTGGTGCCTCCGACAAGGATAAAAGATGAAAAACGTGTTGTTTTTGTTTTACCTTAGACCAAACTTTGCCTTGGTAATTTGGATTACGAACACGATCTGCGAAATATATATAGGTCTCATGTATATGTACCATTAAACGATTCTTTCCAGGTACAAGTTGATGCCATACGCCCATACGCCCATACCCAAAGCAAAGGACAGATTAATATGATAAATGGCAGTACACTGACGGAACTTATTCAGTTTTTATTTTTGTTAGTTTGGATGTGGTTTTGTCCATGTTTCTGTATGTTATCTCAATCAATTATTAAACATGTCAGGGTATTGCTTAGAGCAAAGAGAGAGTGGGTTTCATAACCCTATCATAGCTCGAATGAAGCAAGTTTCCAAGAAAACCCTAAGGAGAGTACGGTGTTCCTGTCATGAAAATGGTGCCACCTTTATATCTTTTTGCAAAAGAAGAGAGTCATAGTCGGAGCTACGAGATTCGGGAAAAGGTTTTGAACTATTTTTTTTCTAAGGTTATAAAGAATATTTGGGATAACACTTAATCGGGGATTCGGGGTTTATATATATAAAAAAAAGATATTTTTCCAGATAAATTTACACTCAGTGATCTAAAATCGGGTGTGCCACGCAACTAAGTGCCTCAGTCCAATGGCCTATATATATTGCCTTACATGGTTGTATTTTCGAATCTTTCTATGTAAAATATATACATCATCAACACTTTTAAAATAAACCAAATATCAATAAATTATATTTTACCTTTTTACCAAATTAATACAAACTTCTATATTGGTTTCACATTATATGGCTGTAGGACAGTAAGTAGGTCCGCTCCTGTACTGAAATCATCGAGTGGTCTTAGTCCCTGCGTAAAGCTATAGGAAAAACAATATCACGCTTAGCTTTTTTAGATTTGATGACGACTAATCTAAGCCAAAAAGAAAAACATGTCACAAAGCTTATTAAAATCAAATTTTGTATATATTTTGTGTTTGATCTTAAAAAATTATCCTAAAATGCATTACTATTAGTCTTTCCCAAAATGGAAATTTGATGCAAGACCGAGTCTATAAATACCATGCTCTAACTTATCTTAACCCAAATCAAAAAATTTCTACACCATGAATCCATCACTACTCTATTATGTTGTCTTCCTTCTCTTCATTACGACTGCGGCATTAGCCGCCAAGCAAGAAATAGTAAAAGACTCTACTGGGAAACACGTCTTGAATGACGTCGCTTACCACATTGGTCCAGTCTCGGGTAAAGGTGGCCTTATCAAGTTAACCGATACAATTAATAATAACAAAGTATGTCCATTCAACGTGGTTCAGAACCCCAACGATGAACCAGGTAGTCAGTTCGAGTTCACCCTCATTATAGATAGTAAAAGGGAAAAATATCTTAAAACATTATGGAACCTTGGTGTTAGTTCGGGATATCCCAAGGGTGGTCCATGTGAAAAGTCGACATTTTGGACGATCCTTGATACCGAAGCAAAGCCACCTTTGAACTTGATTACAACTGGTGGGCGAATGGAGGATGAAACTACGTGTTTTCAGCTTGTGAATTATCCTAAGCCAACGAACCCAAAGGTGCCTAGTTACATGCTTCAACATTGTCCCTCAAATTGTGGCGATGGTCCTCAGCTTCCTTGCTATAACGTGAGTGTTTATGTCGAAAAAGGGGTTAGGCGTCTAACTGCTTTCTAATTCACCACTCCTACAGGATTTGGTGTACTATAAGTCGCGAAAGTAACTTTGTGTTAGTATAAGTATGTGATTTCGGTCATGTGTGAGACGTAAAATAAGGATCACGATGTATGAGTCCGCCTGGATTCTTATGTAAAACAAGCTATGCTTGTATTTGAGTGACTTTCTAATGTAGTTTAATTTTTCAGCATTTGCCTATTAGGTAAAACAATAGAATGAGTAATTGAGCATGATTTAAACGGTATTTCTTTATATTAGATAAATTTCACAACAAAATGGATGTTGGTGCCCTTGCCCCACAAGGATAAAGGAAAAAAAAATATGTTGTTTGTATTTCACCTTAAACCAACTTGTTCTTGATTACTCATTTGGTGTTCAGACACTATCTTGTGAAATATACAGAGGTCCCATTCTCACGTGCCATTGATTGATCGATTTTTTGGTGGCAAACCGAAAGAAATAGGACAAACATGATGAAAGGCAATACAATGATGGGAACTTTGTGGTGGGATCCTGATTCTTTTGATGGTTCAATTATCTTGTAGTTAATTAAATGTCGTCGGGTCCATGTTTTTTGGCGGGTAAGATTAGGCTAACCGGCTAAGTATAGTGATGCGACTGTATAATATATAGTCGTAAACATTTTGGCTAACCAAATATAGTTATATATGGTTACATTAAACTACTCTAGAGCAGTAGAGCGAATCAGTTTATATAGAGAATATTCACATATTGCCAGGTATTATTTTGAGTGTTCATTTATGATTTGTTTCTTTGCTAAAATGTATGCCTATAACTATAGGCGGACTTAGGACAAGAAGTCACGAACTACTAAGAGAAATAAAAATAAACTAAAAGGTATGGTTTCAATTAAATAAATTAAAAAGAAGTGTATTTTTTTTTAAATATTAGTAGATTAAGTAAAGAAGACATGTGTTTATGTCACAAATAATTTCGGAACAAAGTTTATTTATGTAAATTCAAGATTTTTATTGAAAATTTACACTAACTGACAAAAATCTATCCGGTTACCATGAACCCAATTTCCATCCGTGCCTATCACCCATATAATTAACTAGTTGTTAGTTTCAGGGCCGGCCTTATGGTGGGGCGAGTCGAGCGACCACACAGGGCATCACACAAACAAGGGGCAGCAAATTTTTAATATTGTGTATTGATGTATAGTAATGAGATCGAACTATGTAGAGCTCTAAAAATAGTGGCTTAGGTTTTAGGAGGATGTAGATAGACAATAGTGAAGGAAAGATTCTGACAATTAAAAAAAACAAAATTGGCTCTTACTTTTAAAAGAAAAACGTGTTGTTTAATTATACTTTACTGTTTAAATGTTTTGTATTAAATGAATAAATTACTTATATTTGTTTTAACGGTGAATTATATTAAAATCAATTAACATCGAACATACAGAACAATATTCATTAGACATAAATGGACATGCCCATTTTGTCTTTCACTTGAAACATACTAAATTACTTAAATTTTGATTTATATTGCATTAACTTTTTGAGAAAAGTTCATTTGGAGACTAGTTTCTAGCCACATACTGAGAGACAAATCCCATCATCCATTTGAGTTTGATCGTAAAACCTATTTTCTTGTCTAAATATATAACGAATTTCTTTTTTATTATTTCATTTTATTTCACACACTGTTCTTTCTCTTTCCTTTTCCCCAAATCAGTCGTCACTGTAGCAACCCTAGCTTCATAATCCATCTCAATTCATCCAATTTGATTCATCAAAGGTATAATTATGCTACTTATTATTGCACTTAACGCTCGTAGTAGGTGTTAATTTACGTTTTTTTATAGCATTATGACCTAATTTATGAAATATGATGTTAATTGTTAATTAAGCTAAATTGTGTATTAATTACACGTACTTAATTATGGAGTTGGATAATATGATTTTAGGCAATGATATGTTGTAATAGTTAGCTTAAAGTGTTTGGGCTATACTGATTATAAGCTTCCCATTAGTTAGGGTAGTATATATGAAGTTTTTGTAATTAGACTAGTAACTGAGATATACTGTGATAAATGTTTTATAGTATAAGCACTATCTTATTCTTAATGTTCAACTAGTAGTACTGAAATAGGCTGAATGTGCAAGTAGGCAGCAAGTTTCATTTTAGGATCTCCCTCAATAGCAAATCATGTTTTTATAACTATATGTTCTATCCACTTGGTATGGTTCAAAGATTATTAATTTGTCGTTATTGAATGGTATTACAGACATTTCACTAATATTTAAATACCCATCAAAATGAAAGCATGTGTAACTTTGCTTGTATGTGGAAGGTGCACTCAAGGGGGAAGGCTCTTGCAAAAGATGTGGATTTCGAAAAGATTGCAAGGAGAACACCTGGTTTCACTAGAGCTGATTTGCAGAATTTGATGAACGAAGCTGCTATTCTTGCTGCCTTGCGTGAGCTTAAGGAAATAAGCAACACGTTATCATTTTAAATTTTTACATATGATATATCACAATTGATATTTGTTAAACCATATTAATTTACTGTAGTTTATTTTGTGCAACATGTCCATTGCACTTCCATAATCTTTTGTGCTCGAGGATTCAATTTCTTTATGTTGGTTGCCTAGCTTGTAAATACCTTTTTAGACACTTTTATCAGAACTTAAGTCTGATAATTGAGAATCATGGATCTTAATTACTATTGTTTATTATTGCAGTTTGGTGCTTACTTTATTTATCTATCGTGTCTTTAAATTGTATAATGTTGTTGATACTCTCATTTTGACCCAGGGCTGGTTTAAAACATCTGAAGCAGGACTGTGTCAAGAAGTTCAATTATGTTTAGTGGAAGTCTGAGAACCGTATCATGAATGATGGTGTTAATGCCAAGGTAATTATTTCTCATTTTCAGGAGATGTAGGATGTAGCTGTTGTGAATTGACCGTTCTGTCCATGTTTGATACAACCTATCGTAAACGTCAAGTTAATTTATTTTCATTTTCAGGAAATGTAGGAACTTTGTGAAAATCACTATTATATGCATGTTTAATAGCCTATCTTTTGGTATCCGGCTAGTTTGTAGAGTTTAAATAGCTAGAAATAGGAAGGTGAATTATTTTTGATAAATGCTCACTTGCGAGCTGTGTAGAAGTAGGTAGTTTTTAGGCAAATTGTAAAATTGCCATCTTGTTTCGTATGTAGCATCATGCATCAAGCTTGTGTCAGTTGTCGTAACTGGTCATTGATTATATATAAAAGTATGATAAAAGTATGTAATTATGCACATTCATAGAGGTGTTCAAGTGGGTAGGGGTTGGGTTGTTCCTTTTTCAAGTCTTTTAGTGGATAGGTGGTACACTATAATATGATTTTAAAATCATATTATGATACATCCATTACACACTTCCTCATATTCTTGTTGGTAACTGCAGCTTCTTGGATGCCATGGACCTCTTGCAAACCGCCAACCTGGAAGAGCTTTCTTAGGCGTTGTTGCTTAAGTGCACCTTGAAAAGAACCCCTCAGCAAACCCAAGTTAGCCTTTTTTTTTAGAAATATTAGTATGTTGTTGAATGCACTTTTTTTTGTTCTTGCGCTACTGAAATGTTATGAAAGAATACCATGTGATTTGAGTTTGATGCACTTTGTTTGATTCATTTGCTTGTGGTTTTCTGAGGCTATTTTGTAGCTCATTTCTTATTTTCAGTTATAGGCAATATTGAAAATCACATTATAGTAGTAAAAAACTAAAAACTACTCACTAGTCACTAGAATGCTTCCATTTATCCCATGCAATCAAACTTCAAAGTCTGAACAATTATGTTTTTAGCTGGTATTCTACAGAGTGAGCTTGCTTCTTTTTCCATATCAGCCTTGAGGTGTACAATTGATCACTAATCATAGCAGTTTGGTCTTTGTCACATCAAAACACTTTTCTGGCTATTAAAATTGGCGTATTCACCCACCGTCTTGAATTTCTTCCCCAAAATTTTTGGTTCTAGTTTATTTCCATCTTGTGAAATCCCAACTGTTGCCAAATTTGACAATGAACGAATATGAGATCCATTCATCTTCTTTCTAGGCTTTATCACATGTAATATTACTCATATGTTGAATACCATAATTAGTTACACTCTATTGTTTTATTACTCATATATAGAATACCAGAATTAGTGTTACGCTCTATTTATCACCGGTGATAAATAAAACCTTTATCAACTAATATCTATCTGTGGGTTAACAATTATTACCCCTGACATTGTAATATCACCAGTGATATATAAATGTGAACTTTTATTAACAAAGATTCACCCGTGGATTAACACTTATTACCACCGACATTGTAATATCACGAGTAATAAATAAAAAATAATAAAATCTCATGTGATAAAGCAATATAATGCGACACTAGTTATGGTATTCCGCATATGATTAATATCATAGGTGATAAAGCAATATAATGTGACACTAATTGTGGTTATTTTTGAAAAAACATTATCTATCACTTGTGTAATTATACTGCTCGAAGGATTAAAAGGGTTAAGCCTTTTTAGAAGAATTCTTATTTTGCTCAAAAGCAATGCAAACACTTGTTTGATATTAAGACTACCTCAAGTTTTTATCTTCATAGTTAGCTTCCTTTTTATTCATTTTGGTATTCGTAAGTGACACTTAGTTATCTCTTGTGATATAACACTGTAAGGAAGATGAACAAAATTTAAATTGTCGTTTTTAGTCATTTAAAAGTAATATCTCATGTGATAAAGCAATATAATATGACACTAATTCTAGTATTCTACATATGAGTAATATCACATGTGATAAAACAATATAATATTTTTTTTTTGGAACGACAATTTATTAAAACTAGCAAGGAGCTAGATCAAACACAAACAAGATAAGGGTTCTTAAGCCAATCGTCCCATTTGAACGATGCTTTACATCTATACTTACACCAATTAAACGAATTAGAAACTAGATTATCAAAAAGTAACTCCTTTTTGGGAGGCTTGTCTGTTACATGTGATGGGAAAAATGAAAACCAACACCTTTCACAAGTGTGGTGAAGGGATTTTTACCCTAGCCTTCTAGTTGGAGTATGGGCTCTCTAAACGGCTGGGTTGGATAAAATTGGGCTTTCACCCTTAACATGGGACAACTTAGATTACAAACCAAGCACGATGATACAAGACTGCCTATTACATAAAGGTGCTATTTGAATTAATGAGACCGATAACATCTTGTTTGACTTAATATAATTAAGGCTAACAATCTCCTAAATGTGAGTCTCTTTCTTCAATTCTCTGTATCCCGTGACAGTGAAGATATTGCGTTTTTTTAACGTTTATGCTTGGCCTTCGTGTATGATATTGTCTTGTTTTGTAATGGCTTTTTGTTATCCATGCTTATGATCTCTGATTTGGAGCATTTATCTTTTGACTTTAAATTCTTGAGGATCGTTATCTTGTTCTCTCCTTCGTATTGATTACCTTGATTTGAATTCTTTGTTCAACTTGTGCTCGTATTTGACCAAAACATGCTCTATACTTGTTACATTCTTGTTTGACATTATCTGATATAAGTCTATCAATCTCCCAAAATACGATTCTTTAATTGATCTTTGAGGCTATTTGATGATGGGGAAGTTTATAATCAACTATTCTGAGTTGAACGATTGATTTGAAAGCTTGAGTATGAGCATGTGGTTTATGAATCCGACTTCGTTAGAATGAGGCTGCAACACCGCCGTCTTATCCTGAAATAAAACAGTTAGCAATAAAAGATGAATTTGGCTTTGTCATTCATCTTGAGTTCGGTTGCATTAACCTCCGGTTACGTTTTTATAGTATAAATACTATACCTGTGATCAGGTAGATTCAAAGACTCCTTGACAGTGTTTCTAGCTAAGCGTTATGATTAGCTCAAATAGCTTATGATCTTCTAACACAGATGTATTAGATTTACCATGCTTGTTAGTTCTCATTTTACGGAAATCTAAGCAGGACAACACGGTAAGAGTTGAATCAGATAGTTACTTTCTTTCTGATTTGGTCATCATTACATTTATGGACCACAAATGATGTCCAGTTATCACAAGTTCGATTCTTATAGAATCTCACAAGTCACCTACTAAGAGCTTGTTTGACGTTGGCTCAAGCAGGATTTCCATCTTCATTGTAAATACTTATGTATCATCAGATGTTTTTCTGGCATATCTCAAGGTAATGCGTAGGTGAACTCTTTGTTACAGCTTGTGAACTTTATGGTGTTCAACAGGGGGTTATTTTGAATTGTGTCATAATGAGATTTATACTTTGGATCTCTCTTTGGACTAGATCGATTTGTGCCACTTATGGATTTAGTATCGGAGGCTAAAGCAGATGCACCTATTCAATATCAACAATTTCTTTGTCGGGAGTGAGATGTCAATAGATAACGTGTGTATCTCCGTGACAAATGAGGCAAGTTTCTTTTGAGAGAAACTCGAATGGATGGGAAGGGTTGTGCATTGCATCACTTGGCGTCCATGACGACATTTCTTAATATCAACAATCATCCTTTGTTGATTTTGATGATTATGTAGTTGACCCGGGTTTCTGTAACGGTTATTGTCGTAAGGAGGGCTTCTTTCTTTTCACCCTTTTATATACTTTTTTTTCATTCTTCAACCCTTCATGCTTACCAAGGTCATTACTAATACCTTTATTGTGATTGTTTCAGTGTTAGCTCTATCTTAGTCGGGTTTCTTCCTTATACAATTCATTTCCAATATACTAAGGACTGCACTATTCCAACTATGGAGTGTTCTTGGGTAGAGGATCCCTCCAGTTTTCTGGTTGGATAGTAGGACTTGTACCTAAGAATCACCTTAAGACTTCTGAATCGTCGTGAAAATTTATAGGTTGTTGGTATAGAGATTCGAACCATAAAACCAATTTTGACATTAATATTTTAAATATCCCTACACCATGTGTCAGAGATTCGAGTTGTTTAGCACATGAAGGAAAGAGTTGCATTAGATGTCCTAAGATCACATTCGTCTAATAACATATTTTAATCATATTTTCTCCCCTTATTTTAAATAATAAACACTTGTATTTGAAAATACCAATTGATTAAAATTTGACATGAAAAATTCCATGGGTGAGAAAAAATTATACCACGTATTGCATGAATTCAGATTTCTGATGCTCCCCTTCAACAGTATATGTGGGATTACAATATTATTAAAACTTTACCTTGATGAAAAATAGATATGACACACAAAATGTTGAAGAGGAGTTGAAAAGCTTAGTGAACTATGTATATAATAATTGACATTATTAAGTTTCACATTTTTTTTAATTTCACAAAATTTGTTTGGATACATAAAATTGGGACATTTATTGAGATGTAACCCAACACTTAAAGGTTTGTTTTTAAAAAGTCCCCCTCAGAAAAATTATTCGAGGAAGGGGTGTTTGAACACACAATTTTAACATATAATTTTTATAGAAAATACACAAATTATATTGTAGATAATTTTAACATGAAAGTTCTTTTTGAAAAAAAAATTGTGTTCAACGATTTTAAAAACATGATACGAGCTTCTCATATATTTTAGATAAGCGCATCTGAGGGTTCTCATTACAATAATTACCTTATCCACCCGGGGACACCCGAGATTAATTAATGCACACTGCACTTAGTCAACATCGTCTCTCAGACTCACATATATCAAAAATGTACCTTCGCTCTCGCGCGCGCTCTCAGCAATCTCGCCAAAAACCTCTGTATCCCTCGACACTTCCATCTCTACTATAGCGTGTTGATGTAAAATCAAATTTATCTCGGAAGTAAATGTTATCAGATTCCAAGAGACATGTCGAAGAAGATTCTTTTTGGTATTTTTGAAATTTTTTGATTTTATATTCTTGTTTTCTAGGTTTATTTTTTCTATTTTTTTTTTCAAATTTTATATTTTGTATTTTCTTTTCAAATTTTTTATAATCAAAAATAAAAGAGAGAATAAAAATTTTCAATAGAAAGTTTTCCTATTAGCAGTGACAGTTGTGGCTAGAGTGATGTGGTTATGAAGTTGATATAAGGATGTTGTTGCGTTTATTTGATGCTCAGTAGTAGTGACAGCGGGAAGACTTTAAAAACAATCTTGATTTTCTCCATTGATATATTGTCGAACAAACGGTGCGAATAGCAATCTAGCTCATTTGAGTTGTTACTGTCGGCAAACTGCTTGAGACTTCTGTTGACACTGTGGTGCGAGGCTTGAGAAAAGTTTTGTTCAAACGTCATTTGAATTGAGGTTCGAGGCTGTGATTCTGTTGTATTCAAACGTCATTTTTTGTATCATTCATCTGTGAATCACTTTGACATTGGTTTTGAGATATCAGCTTTTTAGCAACCACACTCTGAGATTTTCCTTGTTGATATTACATAAGGTACATGCACTTAAATCAAGACTTTGTTCCTTTGAAACATGAATTGATTTTGTACCCTGCACTTAAATCAAGAGTTTGTTTGCATTCATGAATATGAGGGATATCTACATTTGAACCATGTGGGGGTTCACTGTCAATCTTGCTTGTTGCAAGGAGATCGAATAACTTGCTATAGGATCCACTTAATAAGAACCAACGATTTGAAATTTCTACCGTGGTTTCCACTAAAGATCAGATCTAGGAGTATTTCTCGACACAGCGAAAGTCTTATTAGGAGAAAACCTATGTCTTGTAAAGATCTGCCTACCAGGTTTTGAGTATGACTCTTTTGATCTACGGGTTTGTTACTGTTTGTGGTCTTATTGGATTGATCTAGCTCATGTGAATGTACTTCCTTCAGGGTTTTGTTTATACATAGCATCATGATTTGCATTAAAGACACACTTATGACATGTAGAACAAACAAGTTTTTGGAATCTGAAAAAGAACTAGAACTTTAGAGTGATCTGTTTGGCCAGCGTTATCGTAACGCGACTACTCTTAGATACAGGCAAACTCCTAAGTGTTTGATTGTTGCTCCTAGGGTTTGGTTTCCTTCATCAGTAGTTGTTTTTGAATTATCGCAGAAGTAGCGCCCATAGTTGTTGTAGTTCTATCTCTTTCTTGTATCTTTTTCTTAGTACATCTAAATAGTGATTATGAACCATGTCATTGAACTAAATCTGTTCATGTTCTTAGAAACTATTCCTAGATGATGCTAGATGCAATCATTGTGATCAGGTTTGTCAAAGGTTTAGATTCTGTTTTCTTTGGCAAATAATGTTGAGTGACTGCGTTTTGTCAAATTCTTGTTCACATCAACTTGGGAGGCAAAAAACCGTTGTTTGACATTTTGAGCCCTTGCAGATTTAAAGCATTAGGTTGGTTCTAACAATGATTGGTTTTTAGTGATGGAATAACACCGGTTTCCTAAGATGTGTTTTTATCAACTTTAGTATTTACACTATTTCCTTTTAAACTTCTTAAGTCATTTTTAAAGCGCAGCAATTGAAAAACTTTTCTAAATCTGAGCTTTTAATTCAGCATTATTAGCAAGCAAAGATGTTGTTCTGTTCTTGTAGTCGTAGATCTAAGTGATTTTATAGGAATCATACAAATCTTTGTAATGCTGTTCAAAAGTCTCATTTTCCTTACGTAATGTAGCCAACTATGTTTAATTCGATGTCATTGTTTTCAAGTACCTCTATTTCCTTTTTAAATTTGGCTTTATTACTTGTTTCATTTAAAATTTGACCATGTTGCCTGAATTTTAAAGCTTGATTTTGATATTTAAGTATTCGACGAGCAATGCAATGTGTTCCATTCTGGAATAATCTTTTGAAATTGGGCAACAGTCCGTTTGAGAAAAATATTTCAGACTCGAGTGATTGTTTTGAGTAGTCAGTTGTCTTCAGGTGATGAATCAAGCATAGGACTTTTAACTTGACATGTTTCAGATTTGGTCAAAACCTACTTCAACAATGCTTTAGGTTTGCTCAGTATGTTGTGTCCTATAGCAAAGATATTGCATTCGCAGTCAATTGAACCTCAGCCATTGGCTCTTCGTCATATATGTGTTTGATATCTGCACCATTAGCATCTGTATCATTCCCTGACCTGCTGCTGTCATCTTGCTGTTGAGTTGTCCTATTGCTTTCTGTGTCAACCAAATCAGATCCAATGCTTTACCCGTATAATCTTTATCTCTTGGCATTCTCATTTGTCTTTTATTCACCTTCTATCTAAGTCTTTGATGGGTGTTCTTTCAGCAACGGACTTCTTAACATTACACAGGTATTGGAAGTAGTGTATCTCTTGAAGTGTTAAACCTTGGTCCTGTGTATTCAACAAAGTACGTGTCTGTCAATTTGACTGTATAATCCAATGTAAACTTTTAATTGATGAAAATTTCTGAACTCTGGTTGTTTACCACCAAAAGGCTGCCATGGATCCATCTTCTTGAATTTATCTTGTCAAGTTGTTTTGTATTGATCTACGTTGAGGCATTGCACTTGTGAAAGTATAAACATCTTGACCAGAGAGTGACAGGAATGCTCGTCTTGAATCCATATTCGATGCGAGTGCCTTTAAAGTATCTTTGAAAGAACTGAAGGTGTGATATGAAGAGATTGAAAATATGCCATGCTATTTCTTTTGCTTTTGAATCTTGTATTTGATTGCATGAACATCTTGTGTTTCGAATTCAAGCTGCATTCCTTTGCTTGATTTGTGGATGAGTATCGAATTACTGTTTTTTCTCGAACAAGAGTTTGGTTGACAACTAAATCAACCATTTCAATGAATCGTATTCACTGCTTGGGTTTGATGTGAATGATCTTCTTGTGTCGTCATCAACGTTCTTTTGTTTCTACCAATTGGTTACAGTTCGTTGTTGATGAAGAAATTAACTAAAGCATGTATTTTCTGAGGGAATCCATTGTTTAAAAGATATTGCATGTGTAAAATGATGAGCACATATCTTGTTATATTCTGCATACGCTTCTTCGAAATTTTGAATGGAAGCATTTCAAACTTTGTTCTGAGATCAGTCAATGTAGTTGATGATCCAGTCCTAGAAAGTATATCTTAGTAAGATGTTGTTCTAGTAAATCAAGTCTTGAGAGAACGTTCTCTTGAAGATAGGCAAGTGCCATAAATCTTGTAAGTTTCTGAGAGAAACTTAAATAGAGACTTGATTTCTTAAGATGTGCATGCATCTACTTCTTGAAAGTAGGTGTTTCTCTTGAATTTAGATTTGAACACGAAGGAAGAAACTATGACAATTTTGAAGGACATTGATGTTTGAGTTTGCAAATTGGTATTTGAATTGAATTATGAATGATGTTGTTGTAAATATGGATTATCGGATCTTAAGTGTTATGAAGTGATTGATTGTGGTTTTAAATGAATTAACGTTTACGGGATTTTACAAATCTTTGATTAAAACCGAGAAAAGAATCATATCTTTCGCGGGATTTTACAAAATCAAGAAGAAACCGTGAATGAATAATTAATTGACGTTTTAAGTATGATTAAGTTGATTGTTGGTTTGATAGGTTGTGTTTGTTAAGTCCAAAATGATGTTTTAAGTCCTTCAAGTTTGTTTGTCTTGATGTTATGTTTTGATTAAACGGTGATTAATAGATTCCTAGAAATTAGGGTTTCAAAACATAGGTTTTCAATGGACAAAACACAATGACTTTAGTCAAAACGCAACAACTTGAATCAAAACGCAACGAGTCTTGGTCAAAACGCAACGAGTCTTGGTCAAAACGCAACGAGTCTTGGTCAAAACGCAACGAGTCTTGGTCAAAACGCAACGAGTCTTGGTCAAAACGCAATAAAGAAATTAATTGGGCAGAGTAACGTTTAGTCAAAACGCAATGATGGTCTTCAAAACGCAACCTGTGGAGACAAAACGCAACATACAAAACGCAACGACTTGAGAATCAAAACGCAATGACTCCGATCAAAACGCAATGACTTTAGTCAAAACGCAATGAATCTAATCAAAACGCAACGACGAACACTTCTTCAGATAGTCAAAACGCAGCCAAGAAAACATCTTCAAACTTTCTTGTAAGCTACGAAATGATGTTAAAACCACTTAGTAATGATGCAAGGAAGTGATCTAAGCCCAAAAGTACAAGTCTTTAACACTTTTAACAACGAAACAAAGACCAAACTTTGATTTTTTTCTTGTTTTTTTCTTTATTTCGAACCAAAGAAAAAAAACCAATAAACCCACGAAATTCAATCACTAAACACCCCTTTAGCTCTGGTACCACATGTTATCCCCCTTGTTTAATCCATTACACAACTATAATCTATACCAAGATGCTAAAAAATAAGAAGAAATCTTATAGAGAGAGAGTAGAGAGAGAAACAAGAAAGAAAGTTAGATTAGAGAAAAATGGGAAGTTACAAGTGATGGGAAAATGCAACCAACACCCTTCACCAAGTGTGGTGAAGGGATATTTATACCCTAGCCTTCTAGTTGGCTCATGGGCTTTCTTAACGGGTCGGGCTTGGCTAAACTTGGGCTTTCACCCTTAACATGGATAACATTACATTACAAACCAAGCCCGATGATACCCGACTAGCCTATTACATAACAGGACCTATTTGGCTTAATGAGACCGATAACATTCTTGTTTGACTTAATATAATTAAGGCTAACACATGTGATAAAGTAATAACATGAGCAAAAGTAGACATCATTCATGTCTAGCTATATATCATCTAAGATATTACTCTAAAGTAATTAATTTCACATTTTACAACTTTATCACCTGAGATATTACTCTAAAGTGTCTAAGACATACCATTTAAATACATTTCAACTTTGATACAAATGTTATATCACACGTGATAAACAAGTGTCACTTACAAATACCAAAATGAATAAAAAAGAAGCAAACTTTGAAAATAAAAACTTGACGTATTCTCAAAATCAAACGCATGTTGCTTTAATTTAGCATTGCTTTTGAGCAAAATAAGAATTCACCTAAAGAGGTTTAACCCTTTTATTACTACTAAGAGTATAGTATAACAAGTGATAGATAAGACTGGTTACATGTTAAAAATTTCAAAAAGAACACAACATTTGAGCAAAGTTTCATTCTTAAGCAACCTTAAACCGACAATAAAATATTTCTTGTGCTTGTCTATTGCGGTGAAAGACACACATATCATCTAGTACCTGAAACGTATATAAATATTAAAAAACACATAGATGATAATATAAAAAAAAATATACAAAGCATTAAAATATTACAAGTGATATTAAATGTTAAAAAGCATACTTGTTTGTTTCTGAAATATCACAAGTAATATTAGACATTAACTATGTTTATGAAATATATCACAAGTGATATTAGACATTAATTATGTTTATGAAATATCACAAGTGATATTAGACATGTCATATAACAAATATCATAAGTGATATTAGACATTAACATGAATGATGTGTTTTTTTGGCATTTTGTTGCTTTATTACCTATGTTATTACTCATATGTAGAATATCAAAATTAATTTCACATTCTATTACTTTATCACCTTAGATATTACTTTAAAGTGACTAATATCACATTCTATTACATTTATCTATTACTTTATCACTTGAGATATTACTCTAAAATGACTAAAAACATACAATTTAAATACTTTTCATCTTTAATAAAGTGTTATATCACAAGTGATAAATAAGTGTCATTTACAAATACCAAACTGAATAAAAAGGAAGCAAAGAATGAAAATAAAAACTAGATGTATTCTCAAAATCAAACAAGTGTTGCATTAATTTAGCTTCATTTTTGAGCAAAACAAAAATTCTCTTAAAGAAGCTCAACACTTTTATAATATCACAAACGAACATAAATAATTATTAATTATTTTATTTGATTACAATAACTTATTATTTACATAGTTATGAAAGGTAAACGAGCAACAAGCTGCGTCGTTAGCCCTCATTGGAAAAGAAAAACGATTGGCATACCGAATTCAAATCACGCTACAACCAATGTACGCATGTTATCCATGTGACAATTATATTCCCTGCAAGATACTAGTGTCGTTAGACGATTAAGTAGATGTAACACGTTGCGGGATGAAACTGTTAAGCTAATAATAAGTATTGCATAAGAAGAAAACCATATAAAAACTGATATGAAAAGTTGATGGAACTCAGCTGAGACTTTTGTATACTTACAGAAAATAAGTGTCTAAAGTCGGATTCTAAAATGCATAATTGAAAGTGGGTATTTTTCCTTTAATTTTCTATGAATGTACATGGCTTATTCCAACCCGATAACTGAACCGATGAACACCCCTGTCGAAAACAAGTTATTAAGGTCCGGGTCATCAACAGACAGACCCATATAAGCAGCTTAATAAAGGGTTATGATTGGTTTGGGCTATGGATGGATAGTTCAATCCCTCGACATGTTTATAAAGAAAATACTACAATAACTAACTGCTAAATACACTTTAAGTTCAATCAGTTTGACATGGCTAACTAAAGAGTTTATTGCAGCATGACTAAGTATAGGAAGACTAATGCAAAAAATAGTATAGAGAATGTTATTAAGACTTTGACAGTTAGCTTTCAATCCACTTGTGACTAAGCGGAAGACTTGGCTATAATCTTTTTCTTAGCCCAGACATATGAGAACGTAAAGATGCTAGCTCAAATTGAAAACAGATGAGTAGGGCAACAATCATTCAATGTCTACTTAGAGTGTATATAAGCTCAAATCGCTTATTTCAAAAAACTTATGCTATCATTGCAATCTGGTAGTTCTATCAGTTATGTGTTACGTAAAATGTAGTTCAATAAATAATCATTTGTGTTTTAGCAGCTCCATCCTACTCACCAGCCTTACGTCTTTCTTAAACTTGTAATTATACAAAAGAAACAGCAAATGTAATGCATTAATCCCATAACAAGTCCAATAAGGGCACACTAAGTCAATTATCACTGACAAAGTATGAAGTATAGGACTACAAAGTATAGAGGATACCGTTTGAATCCCAAAACAATGTTGGTTAGGCCAATATACTAGAATG
>BQNB010102626.1:0-24201 GCA_026074375.1 Tanacetum coccineum | reverse complement strand
TCACGCTTACTCCGTAGAGTAATTAACGGTTCATGATATTGGGGACTTAAAGGCAAAATAGTTACTTAGGTAGTAATAAATCAGGATAGCATACATAAATAATTGCATTCATGGTTTATAGCATGTATCACCCTCGCGTGTTTATAAAACATTTGAAAGATTGAAATGCGAGGCTATGAACTCACTAAGTCTTTGAAAAGTAATCAGATTGTCATAAAATAAACGAGTATGTAAAAGAGTTTGTAAACAAGCATGTATCCCCCTCGCGGGTTTATAAAGTATTAAGACTTTAAAAGCGAGGCTATGAAATCTCATCTTAACAGTATAGGGAAATATAAGTGATAGCAAAGGTATATGAAATGAAAGTAACGGCTTCGTCACACGCAACCTTAGGTAATATGTCAAGTCTTAGTTTGATTGAATATGTTTTACATTATAATGAATATCATCTTTGATTGAATTATTATGGAGTATTGTATCATTGTTCGGGCCATCATAATTCAGAGGTCATTCAGTAAACATTTGAGGAGCTAGGGCACTTTAAATCGTAAACCCAACAACTCAGTCAGAATATAATACCAAGATGAAACCCCTTAATATGAAGCTCCCTAGTATTGTGATATGATATAGATTCAGAATAGGATTTTTAAAAGCACATCGATGATGAATTATATAATAGTTATAACATAATCGGTTTTAAGCGTTTTGCTCAATAATTGGAAAGGTTAAGCACGCCAAGCGTTAATTATAGTTATGTATTATAAGGTTTTGAACACATTTTTACACTTTTTCAAAATGTTACATTTTAGACCCTTAAGAATGAAAAATGGCAAAATATACCCTTGGAGTTTTCACTTTTACAAGTTTGGTCCTTCTAGTATAAAATATGTACAAAGTAAACCTTGTACTTTGGAAAGTGACATAATAGACACCTTTAGTTATAACTTTGATAAAATGACATTTTCAGTCCCTTTAGTTATAAGTTTTAGAAAGTTACGATATATACCCCTTGCATGGATAATATTTACAAAATAAGTCTGAATGGCCATGCAAGCTTATTTTAACATTACAAAAGATATATGCAGGTTATAGCTCATTAATATAAGCTAAAATATGAAGGTTTAACGTAACGAAAGTTTAAAATAATGATTCATTAAGCTAAAAATCAAAACGGGTCAAATTAGGGTTTCAAATTGAAAACGCGGGGGTTTTAAGCTGAAATTCCTTCAAGACTTAATAAAGTACTTATTATAATGTTAGATAAGCTTATTAGGATATATTATAACAATAGTTTACAAGTTTAGCTTATAGATTAAGCAAAAACATGAAATTAGGGTTTCATGAGCTCTGTTTGGATCAAAAAGGTAAAACACATATGTTTTTGAGTTTAAAGCTTTTAACAATAGTTTAATCATGATTATATGAACATTATAAGGGTATTAAAACAGAATGTGAGCTTATGGAACCTGGTTTTGAGCTTATAACTTGAAAATGGGTCGAAATGGGGACTTTTAGCTTCGTACGCCTAGAATTATAACTCCGGGGCTTCTTTTCTTGGTTTCTTTGCTTCACTTTTGGTCTTGGGACTTCTATAGATCTTATATTTCTACTATGGAGGTATTAGAACTCCATTTGTGTGTATGAGAGAAGTTGTGGGGGATGGTTTGAATGTTGGTGTATGGTTTAACTTATATAGGGCTCTAGGAACCTTAATAGCCAAGAAAACTTGGTAAAAAAGGCTTATGATCTGATATAGATGACTAATGAAGGCTAGGGATGACAAGGATAAGCTAGGAGATGAGTAATATAAGCTAGAAACTAGCTTTGTTGTGTTGTTTTCTTCTTGTGTTGTCGTAGCCTAAAAGGAGAAAGAAGGAGGTGTCATGGCCTCCTTAGTGACCAAGGAATGATATGAGGTGCTTGTAAGCAGCTTGTAGATGAAGTAGGTGAGTCATAGAGGTGTGTGGTAGCTTGGTTGGTTTTCAAAATAGGCAAAAAGGAGGGAAAATGAGTATAGAGCTCAAACTAGCTCGGGTTAGGGTTTTTGATTTAAATTTCGTGTATAATGGAGTAATATGGATAGATTACGGACCGAACGAGCGGACCGAACGAGCGGACCGAACGAGCGGAACCGAACGAGCGGACCGAACGAGCGGAACCGAACGAGCGGACCGAACGAGTGGAACCGAACGAGCAAAATTTTTGGACCGAACGAATTTTTTTTTAGAAAACTTGTGTGACGAAAAGGGTTTCAGTAAAACAGCCATAACTTTTGATCCTGTAAGTCCCCCATTTTTAGGCCCGTGGACCTCTCATCTCGAAGATGAAAAAACGATGACGGATCACGTTATAACAGCATTAAGCTGGTTAAGGATTTTTCGAGGCCCAAAACGCTTGTTTATCATGATTTATTGACATTTTTTAGTTTTTTTGGAATTTGTGTTAGACTGGTTTTAGGGATTTTACCCTAATAAAATGGGGATTGTATCTAGTTTATATCCCTAACTCTTGGATCGGGTCATTTGGTACCATGACAGATGAGGCCCAGGTTCTACATATTAGTGATGGGCTAGTTTTATTGCTTTTGGATTGGGCTGTGTTTTAAAGTTGGCATGACTTAACTTTATGAAATAGAGTGGCAAGTATGCCTGTGACGTCAAGTGCTGCTCTTCGATGATTATTTGAAAAATGCATGAAGTATATGATTAATTGTAAAAGTTGCAATTGTTGAAAATGGAGACGCATAAAATATTGAGGTGCATGGTTAATGTATGAAAATGAGGGTTAAAATACATAAGGCAACGGTGTTTTGTTTTTATGTCGTGATTGATTTCGGGTATCAACTCTAAAACCCTACACGTTTCAAGTCTCTTGCCAATGTTGTCGTTTACACAATTAAACAACCATTGACGGGACAACAATAACCCTTCATGATAAATTTATCATTTGTCCTCCGTTATTTATCTACACACATCAACATACAACAACATAACAAACACAATACATTACACTAAAACGATCCTTATCAAAATTCACCTTCATTCACAAAGGCTATTATAGATTTTTATGACCCGGGGTTTTTTGTACGATAATCATATTTGGGATTGAAAGTACGTATTTCACGAGAGTGTACTTATTTCGTCTTTGTTTTTCGTCAACGAAGATGACTTGTTCGGGCATATACGGTTTGTGATGAAACTTGATGTAATCTAGTTTTACTCGATGTAAGGAGTTACATATAGGTACTCACGGGTTATAGTATCACTTTATGGAGTTACATTGTAGTATCTGTGTCTCAGTAGTTGAGGAGTTTTTCAAGAGGTGTGTATTTTTTATATACTTTTGGTGAGTATATGGTACTTAGAGATTTGCCTCTGCACCGTTCTTCATCACGCTGTTAGTACAGGATTTAAGTCACAAGTCGGGGATTTGCTTCTTTCTCGGGTTACGTTCATTGGGTTGTCTCCATTCAGTGGTCATAGTATTAGCCTACAGAATTGATAAGGATTAGATTGAGTTGATCTAGAGAGATTGGAAAGAGAGTATCGAAATCTTCTCACAGGAGCATTGGCTTATGCAATCTCGGCGATGAAGTACGTAAGCAGTTCCAGTTGGGCATAAGTGTACAATGTGTAGGATGATTCCTCAGTTAGTCATCATCCTAGAGGAGAAAATGTGTAATCCGGTACATAAGTTGATTTTTTTATGCTACCGTTTTGTGTTACCGTTCAGACTAATAGAGGGAGAAATTGCTTACACTCGGGATTAATTTGTCTTTGGTGTAGCTAATTATTATTGCACTTTCCTGGAGGCGAGAAATGTATACATCAAGGACGCACAACAAGTTCACTTGATCGAGCTTTATAAAACTAAGTGGAGGTTTGTCCGCCCAGAGATGATTAGTGCTTCAACTTGTTACTTTGGTGTCACGGTTTGATCTTCTGGTTAAAGGGATAAATGTGTACTTTGGGCTGAATTCAAACAAAACTGGAATGCTTTCCTAAGTGAGACGATGTTGATGATATCATCCCTCCCTCAAGAACGGTGTATTAATTCTTATCAGTCTTAAGGGTGTCTGTTTGGGAGGGAGCTGAGAAGTTCGGGGGAGCATAATTCTTTATCAAAGCACGAAGTCTTCGGATAAGAGAACTTCAAGGGTGACAAAATGAGATGCAGATTCTGATAAACGTTTGACATGACAAAAGTGCAAGAAATGAAGCTTTCTCAGTAATGCAGCTAATTCTGAAATTCGTCATGACCAGAAGCGTATGAAGAAAGTTTTTGAAGTTATGTCAGGAAGTTATGTGCAGAAATCCAATCAAGACCGGGTTCGGTAGATAAAAAACTTCTATGTCATCCTCACATTTCGTTTCGTCTTACAAGCTAAAGAAATAAAGCTTGAGTATTCAAGTAGATCATCAAAAGATATTCTACAAGGAATACTGGACCTCATTCTTATCATCATTTTTTCTTTATTTTGCTTGTAGGGAACATGTAACCCAATTCAAGTGGTGGGACGCCATCTTGGAGGGAGATTGTTAGCCTCACTTTTAGTGAAGCTGGCATCTTACACGTGAATTGGACTAGTTTTGGACACTGCGTGTCACGCAGGGGTCTTTTATGTTAACTAGGAATAGTTAGCTTTTTCTTTTAGTATAAATACCCCTCATGGCTCTCCATGAGGGGGTGGATGTTCATTTTTCCATTTTTCCTTTCAATCTAATATTCCATCTTTTTGTGTTCATCCCCTCTCTCTACTTTCTCTCACTAAAACTACATAATGTTTCATCTAATGTATTTTGATCAACCAAGACCTCCCGAAAGGTGTTTTATTAAGCGTACAGTTTTGAGTTATATAACTTTAACAAGAGTTCATGCATGATCATATGAACATTATATGAGTGTAGGAGCAGGTATAAAGATCATAGAACCTAGGTTTGAGCTTTGAAGATCAAGAATGGGTCGAAATGGGTCGAATTGCTTCGTACGCCTGCTTCAATACTTCACTTGATTTCTATTCTTGGGGATTCTTGGGACTTCCTTGATCAGAGATTTGCTGCCATTAATAATTATAGAAGAAGAGGTGTTGGTGTTATTGAAAGAAGGGGTGTTCGTGGGTTTTTATAGGGTAAAAACCCCCTTGGTGCCCAAGAAACTTAGCAACCAAGTTAAGGATAGGTGGGGGATTATTAGCCTTAGCTAGGGACTCAGTTTGAGGGCTATAGATGTGTTGGCAAAGTTTTAAAGAGGTGTTGTGTCCCTTGGTTCAGCCGTGGGTTGCTATGGAGCAAAAAGGAAGGATGTGGAGCTTTAGCAACCATGAAGGTACCTTGATAATTAGGAGAGGTGCTTGTAAGCAGCTTGGGATGGAAGGAGCTTAGTCATCAAGGTGCTTGATCACATGGTTGCATGAAAAATGGGTCAAAATAGGCTAGAGTGGGTCGCGGGTTCGAATAGGGTGCGAATAGGGTTTTCTTGGTTATTTTTCGAGTACACTTGATTTGTAAAGGTGGATTAAGGATTGTAAAGCTTATATTAAGAGTTTATAATAATATTTGATTAGGGGTTCGAGTTGAAAATGGGTAGAAATGAGTAAACGGGTCGCGGGTTGGATTAGGGTTCGAACTAGGGTTTTTGGCTTGTATTTCGTGTATAATGATGTTATAATGATGGAATATGGATTGTAAAGTTGTAAATAACTATTTACAACTTATTTGAGTATTGGTTTAGGTTTATAATGGGTAAAAACAAAGAAACGGGTTACAGTTTTGAAACTAGCTCGGTTTAGGTTTTCTAACTTTGATTTCTTGTAATTTCATGAAATGAGAAGGAATATGGAGTGTAAACGAAGTGAATTGCTTACTTGTATCTTGTACATAATGGGTTGTACAAGTTTCCTTAGGAAAACGAAGGTAAAACGACTATTTTGAATATCGTGCATTAATGACTTGTACATTATGCTATAAAGACTTGTACCTTATTTTGGAGGGAATTCATATTCAAATGAGATGTTATATTACTTGTACATTTACTTTGAATGTGTACATTAAACAAAATTAGGGTTTAGTATAACGTTAACGTTAAAAAGTTCATTATGGTATTATCGTCGTGAACACTATGTTGAATAGATGAAACGTATATGATAAATAGTATTAGATCATTGACCTGACAATGTTTTGATGTTTGCTGACATAATTTTGATGTTTCACATGATGTTAACATTGGATAGAAATAGGCATTAGGGTGTGCCGAGAGCTTCGTCTACTTGCTATGATACATAGTTGGCATGAAATAAAAGCAAAAATTTTCTATGAAATGTTCTCTTATATATATATCACTTAGTTGGAAATTACATTGATGAAAATTTCGGGTTGTTTATAGTTACTATACCCTTATCTTCGCACATAGCACAGTATTACTGCTTAGCCCAAAAGTAGTGGGTAGCTTAGAATCAGCTTAGCAATGTCCTAGCAGCCTCAATTTGTGTTCTATTTTTCCTCTGAGCTACTCCATTTTGTTAAGGAGTTCTAGCTACACTAAATTCTCTCTTAATACATTTTCTCTCATAAAACTGATTCATTTCCTTATTCTTGAACTCAGTTCTAATTGGTCCAAACATAATTACATTAACCTTTGATCTATTAGATTTACTAATCTAGTTTAAGGTCTTAGTATGCTACTAGGTCTCATCCTTGTAGCTAGAAGAAAAACCCAACTAACCTATGTATCTCTGTGACATCTAGGCAATATATCTTTTAGTAAGCTTCTAACAAATGTTAGACCAAATAAATCCATGTGCAACATATGTAAAGGTTGGTGATTAAATTATGTCTAGGTCTTACAAAAATCAAGGGAAAGGGTGGGGGGCTTTTCTTTTTTTATTAGTTTTCCTTTTTTTTTTTTTCCCTTTTGACAAGCTAACACAGGTTTGTTTATTCAAAACGTTTTGAGGTAAACCTATTACAAGATTTCCCTTAACAGTGTAATCATAGTTTTGATATTTATGTGGTCCAAGTCTCCTATGCCTAAAGATTAGAGTTTACGAGTGGCTTTTCCAAAGAGACAAGGTAGACTTTTTAGGCACATATTCTTTGTATATCCAACACTATACATATTGTTCTTTCTAGGAACTTTAAGTAAGACATGACTTTCATCAGTTAACTTAAAGTTTGGAGATAAAACAATACATTCAGTGTCATTAAAGAGAACACTATTCTTTTTGTCACACATTTGTGACACTAAAGAGGTTAAACTGTAACTCTCTTACAAAATACACATTCTCAAATCTAGATTACCCAGTTTTGATGTACCTCTACCTGTGATTTTCCCTCATTTGGGGTTACCTCCAAAGGCAACATATCCTCCATTAATTTCTTCAAAGTCAGTAAGATAAGACATGTTCCCAGTCTTGTGACTTGAGCATCCACTGTCAATTACACCTTGATCCTCTAAATCTTGTTGTGGATTGCCTTGTACATAAGGCAAGAAAATTAGTCTTTTTTGGGGACCCAAGCCATCACTGACTTGGATCTACCTTGTGCATCAATATAATCAAATATTTTAAATAGCATTGATGCAATGTTGTATTTGGAAACATGGTCTATAACTTTGGTCTTTGGTTTCCAAACCCAACAAGCTGAGGCCTTAACAACATTAACCTGATTTCCCTTAATAGCATTAAGTACTGCTTTTGGCCTAGCAGCATTAACTACTACTTTTGGCTTAGCAGCATTAACTACTGCTTTTGGCTTAGTAGTATTAACATTTTTAGCCTTAATAGTATTAACCATTTGATTAAAATTACCGTTTTTGGTTGCTGTTTTGTTGTTAATGGGCCTTCTAACAGTTGAATGTGCTTTATTAAAAACATTTGTCATTGGTCTTGCACTATTCACTGTTGTTTTTGGTTGAGCAGTATTAACTGGTCTAGCAGTAGTAAGTGATACTAGGCATGACCTCATTAATACTGCTTTTGGAACCATGTTCCTTTTAGGATTAGGGTGTGTCATTCTAGAAAAATTATGGTGATTCACCCTTTGAGTATAGTTCCACACTTATTTTACCATCTCTTTATTTTTTAACTGTCACTGATGGTTATCACAATCATACTGTAGATGATCAAAACTTCCACACTCATAGCAAGCGCTGTTAATCATCTCAAAAGTAGTCCCTAATCTTTGAGACATCATGTAGTTACAGTTTCTTTGGTTTCCTCTAGGACTATGTGTGTTTAGCCTATTTTGATCACCTTGTTTAATAGTTGTTTTCCTAGGAGATTTTACTTTCCTTTTAGATTTAACAAAGTCTATTTTAGCAAAACTAGGTTTAACTATTTTCTTCTATATCTTAGGCTTTAACTCAGCTTCATCCTCACTATTAGACACCTATTCCTCAATAATTAGAGCACCATTATTCTTCCTAACAGCGTAGGCTTATCTGCACTAGCCTTAGCTTCACTAGTCTCAGCTACAGGTTTCTTAATAGTAGGCTCACTAACTATAGGTTCATTTACAAACTCTTCTAGACCAGAGAATGATAAATCAGGTTTTGGTGGCATAATGTTTCCTGTATAGGGAGGTGGAACAGCATTATACCCTAAATCTGTTTTGCACTTATTAACTATCTGACAGTCTATTAGTTTGCTTAAGTTTTTAGATGAATTCTCAAAATTTTCTACTGTTAGCTAAATTTCATCTTTTTGTTTTTGAGCCGGTTCTAACTTCCTCCTAAGCTCTGTAATGGCTACTTCTCTTAAATGAATCTCACATTTTAAGACCTTGATATATTCCTCATAAACAGACTTATTTTTCTTATAAACTAGAAGTCTTGCTTCTACAGACTCTAAACCTGTTTTATAAGCAATAACATTTAACTTAGATGTCCTTAAGTCTTTTAAGAGTTGTTCATTTTGTTCGTTAAGAATTTTAACATTTTCTAAACAAGATGATGAACAGTTTTGAATCAGTAGATACCTCAAAGTTAGAACTTGTAGAAGTGTAAGCCATGAGTGCAAAGTTAGTTGGACCTACTTCTGCTTGATCACTCGAATCATAACCAGAACCATCACAAGAGATCAAAGCATTTAAAGTAGTTGTCTCCACTAGCACAACCCTTCTTGTGTTCTCCCTATTCATGTTTTCTTGGTTCCTTGGAGCCTTACACTCCTGTGCAAAGTGTCTCATCTTGTGGCAGTTATAGCACTCTACCTTGGACTTATCAAACCCAATGGTCTCATTACCATTTACAAAAAACTTGCTTCTAGTCTTCTTCAAGAATCTCCTTGCCCTCATTGTTAGCATAGCCATCTGCCACCTTAAATCCATCTCTTCTAAATCATCAGGATGAATTTGTTGCAAGTCTTCATTGTTAAGTTATGGACTATTTGGTTGATTTGTAAAGAAAGCATAGATGACAGCATCACTCAAGTTGTCAATTGTTGTTGAGTTAACAGTAGTAGCTTAAGTGCTAGCAGTTGTAGTATCATGAGCAGTATTAACTGCTCCATTTGTGCTGTTGTTGCTGTTTAAGGACACAAAGGTTACGTTTTGTGTGTTTGTGCTTGTGCTTGATGTCCCTTTGGCCTTTGGTTCATAGATCTTCAAGTTGTTGTAAAGATCATCCAAGCTTATTGTATCTATCTCAGGCTTGTTCCACCATACAATGGTATGTGTGTTCTATTTTGGTGATAGACTTCTTAAGAACTTTTGATTCACATCTTCTTGTGAGATACTTTCACCATGAATCTCTAACTGACTGATAAGCTTTTGAAGCCTATCAAAGGTTTGATCTAACACTTCTGAGCTAGATGAAGTAAAAAATTTATACTGCTACTTTTAAAGATTCCTTTGAGTCTTTTTAGTAGCAGCATTTCCTCCAAACCTCTTCTCAATAGCCTGCAGAAATGACTTGGCATCTTTGATGGAGTTAAACTTCAATTGATGCTCATTTGGAATGCCCATCAATAAAGTGTTTTTTGCCTTCAACTCTAACCTCCTTTGTGCCTTTTCTTCAGCAGTTGTAGGAGCAATTATGGTCTCAACACATTCAACAAGTTTTGTTTTTGGGGCTGAGTTGCCATTCTCTATGACCTCCCATAGAAAATAATTAATCATCTGGATGTACTGTTCCATCCTCATCCTCCAAAGCTCATACTCACTTGGTTTGAGCATAGACACTTTTGATGCAGCCACCATATGTGCAGAGTCTTGATCCATATCTTCTTAGCAAAGTTTCTCAAAGTAAAAAGCTCTAATACCACTTGTTGATCCCACTTGAATAGATCTTGAATTCCTTAGCTTGTGTAAGGTTTAGTTATGCAAGATAAATCCTACACAACTATGATAGAAACTTTGTAGAATATATCAAAGATTATGCGGAATCTAATCTTTGATCAATAAGAAGAATATGCAATAGAATAGTAATTCTAATGAACACACAGATTAACAAACAAAGTTTCAATATATTAATACGAATACTCTTACTAGTATTAGGGTTACAGAACCTTGAAGCTATATGATATCAAAACAAAATAATTTCTAGATATTAAATTATATACCCTAGGACCTCTTTTTATACACCAAGGAGTCCTAACCGGCTTACAATATTTTCCTAAGTTAACATGATCTTCTAAACAAATAACTTATACGTATTTTTTACAAAAATATCTCATACATATCACGTAAGTAATCTTGATCTTCAAGAAATCTTTATCTTTAAGAAGTTGTAATCTTTTAGCAGTTGTAACTCTGTACCTGCAATATTAACTCTGAACAAGCAGTATTAACTTATACACCAGCAGCATTAACTGTGTACAAGCAGTAGTAACTACTTAGAATATTTTCTTCAATCTTCACCAGTAGTACTAACTTTACTCTAGCAGTACTAACATATACTAGTAGTACTAAGTTACACTAGCATTAGTAATATACACTAGCAATAGTAACTAGCAATACTAACTACTTAGCATATTTTTCATTAAGATTACTGAACATCACTAAGTTTTGCTTAGCAGCAGTAACTCTAACCTTAGCAGCAATAACTTCAAGAACATCAAGAAGTCTTTTAATCCCAACACCCTTACATCCCGCTCTTTACATACTTTTACATAAGTGGTGATATCGGCCACTTTTTACAAGACTTTACATCATTTATTTTTGTAATGTATCAACGAATAATCGATCCTTCTAAGTAATTCCTTTGGTATAAACTTCTTTTGAACTGACTATTTTTCTTTGTTTTTTTGAACAATACATAATAAACCTCGGTGTGATTTCACCGCCTTTACTATCATAATTCGTTTGGATAATCTTTTCCTTGTAGTACTTTTTCTTCGGGCAGGATTCACAATTGTGAAAGTAGCGAAACTTACGAGCTACATATTTTTCCCATTGCATTGTGCAATTTCCCGACCATTACAGAGATAGAAAAATTTCACTTTGACACAGTAAATACAAAACTTTACACGAAAGAAACTAGCAACATAGAGAAATAGGCTTAATCTACACGATAGGCTAAGGTGCAAAAGTGTAACGAAACGTATAATATAGTGTAGAAAAAGAAAGAAATGGCTCAACAAGTTGTTCTAGGGGATTTTAATCTAAAAATGAGAGTAATCAAGGGTTACACGGGATTTAACTAACCAGTGTGGTTAGTTATTTTTACGACATGTAGGCTATATGGTTTAATCCTAGAAATTTGTCAGTTGAACATGTTCTTCCATCTAAATCCATAGTACTAATCATGGCGGTCTCGAGTGATATACCAGGCCAAGTGATAAAGTCCACTACATTGCCGACACACTCATAATTTTTTGGAATTTTAGTAGACAGTTGGAAACGGAATAGGCTTAATTCTAACAATATGTATCAAGGGTTATAGTGTGCTAGGTAATATAACTAGTGATTTTTACAAAAGTCATGCTGATTTTTTTTAAATTTTGATCGTTTTTAAGCACTTTTAAGCTCGTTGTATCACCCCCAAAATGGGTCACAGTGGGATATGAAGTTCCGGGGGTATTACCTCATAGATTAATAGCACAAGATATGAGAACGACCTCTAGAAGAGTCATTTAAAAACTGATACATTGGATTTCATAAATGGTTTGTTACAAAAGCCCATAGGCTTAAATTGTTCAACTTGAAAAGTAAAGATTTCACAACATAACAATATCCCAAAAGTAATGCACATAAATCTTTATAGTGATATGACTTCAAAAGACGATCATCCAATGTACCCATGACTTGCACCTTATTGACTTGAGAAAACATGTTTAAAACTATCAACAATAATGTTGGTAAATTTATAGGTTTATAAATTTAATGAAGCGGATAGCAAGATTTCTCTATAATAAAGCAACGAATACAAGATCAAAAAAATGTATTACGATATGCACTAAGCTCATGACACTGAAGCTAAACAATGTATGTATATCAAATACATATAAATGATGGTTCCTAATGTAGATGTTCAACTCGTAACATCTATGAGTCTGAAATGGTATACGTTGGTCATTTTTGGCCAACCGGTAAACTAGCAAGTGCTACTTGCCCGAACGGGGATGTTAATTCCCAAATAGATCTATTCATAACATTCGCGCTTACAATCCAGTAATTAACAGTTCATGATGATGGGCATAGTGGGTTATAGTGTAACACCCCCAAAATGGGTCGCAGCGGAATATGGGTTTGGGAGAGTTACTTCATAGATTAACAGCACAAGATATACAAGAACGACCTTTAAAAGTGTCGTTTTAAAACTGATACATTGGATTTAGCAAAGTGTTTATTATAAAAGCCCGAAGCTTTTTTGTTCATTGATAATGATATCAAAGACTCTTAGTTCATAAAAATGTTTCTCAAATGTAAATTGCAATAACCAAATCTTTAATGCAAATGACTTGAGAAATAACGACCACCAATGTATCCCTTGTCTTGTACCTCATTGATCTCCTGAGAAAAAACATGCTTTAAAACGTCAACAATAATGTTGGTGAATTCATAGGTTTGTGAATTATATAAGTGTAGGACCACAAGATTTCCCTGTGATAATACATTAAATGTAAACATCACAAAAATGTAATTACGTTTCCCTAATCTCATGACACTGAAGCTCGACATAAAGGAATTGCAATATAAATTGCCTACATTGCCCATGATGATGTTCTAACCCAGAACATCCCAAATCTGACATGGTATACGTTCGTTGGCTCGGTAGTTTCAACACCAGTGATAGCTAATCACCCGAACGGGGGCGTCACCCCCAAATAGATCTATTTATAACATTCGCGCTCACTCTCCAAGTGATTTACAGTTCATTGATCATGTGGGCATATGGGTAGATCGCTACTTAGGCAAACACATAATTACTTCAAATATGAAATGTTCACTTGCGTCCAATTATAAAACAAAGCATGTTTTGACCCCAAAACTTATAAATCATTTTAAAATGTAAAACATAGGGCTTTGAACTCACCTCGAGTGGATGAGTTTAACAATGTAAATCACAACAAAAAATGCGTCATAATCACGCCCGAATGCAACCTAATCAATTATAGGTCGTATGAGTACTAAGTACTTTGAATAACTACTACCATATATAATTCTATATAGCTACATCACCATCTAATTGCGTTTGTGAAATCGTATTTATAAAGTTAAAACGTTTATAAACATTTCCTTAGTAAAAACGACGTAACTTTAGCGTTTTAAGCCCGTTTCTTACGTTTCTTATGTCCACGCTTTCGTATTAAGATGAGTTATCAAACTATTACATTTTCATATTTCTAGTCCTCTGATGAACAGTGGTTTTTATTGTTCATGACAGTTTATAAATTTATTTTTACAGATTCAGTTATCGTAAAACCCGTAAATGTCATATTTTATTCGTTATAACTCCGTTTTTAGTGATTCTATCAAGTACGTCTTTGTTATTAAAAGTTTTATCAAACAAATGATGTTTTCAAAATGTTCATGTCTGAGATGAACAGTAACTTTTATAAAAATAGTTTTATAAAAGTATTTATTATCGTAAACTCGCGAAATTCATAACTCCTTCGTTATTGGTTGAAAAATTACGATTCTTATTGTTTTAGAACCCTAAAATTATGTACTATCTGGGAAAAATAACAAACCTTATATATCAGAAGTATTTTATAACTTGTTTTTATAAAATTTCTTTTATAACGCGTTTAATTATCGTATAACTTGTAATTAGCGTATCTCCTTCGTTATAAATCGGTTTTTCGAGTTTCTTACCTTTTTGGAATCCTCATGAGATGTAGTATTTTATAAAAATATAAAATATATGAGTTAAAAATCGAATTCTAACAGAAGGTTTTGAACTTTTTCTTAAAATGTGTTTAAAATGAGTTTTTCTAACTTTTAAGTTTAATCACTTTGTTACAAGTCCATTACAACACTCATAATCACATGTCTTACATCCTTAGGGTCTCTAGTCCATGATTAGTCCATATATTATCCAAAAATCACAAGATCCAAATGTGTACACACTTATTTAGCCCAACGGGACTTTACCCACTTATTGTTTGACGATGTTTTATATACTGGTAGTCCACTATTCAAATCTTTATCAGTTAGTTAAGAGCATGATTGCTGAAACATAAACGGGTCACCTACCGGTCCAACTAAGCTCAAAATTTAAAGACAAAGACAGAACATTATTTGTGATCCTATTGGTCCAGTAATATAAAACACGATATAGAGAGCTATCCCGGTATATAGATTACTTTTTAGGTATCACTAGACCCAGTTGAATGATAGGTCGCATATTCAAACACATAAACAAGTATGAGGTGATAAACATAATTAAACAATCAACGATAAATTAAGAAATCAATTAAGATGGCTAATACCCGAGGGTATTAGCCTACAACCATTATAATTATACAAGTGTAATCAAACAATTGAAAATCGAACGATTAAGAGAGTAAAAAGTACACGATGTCTTCTATGGATTCGTGATTAATGCTTGACCTTGGTGGCTGATCATCTCTTCTAAAAAAGTACACGATGTCTTCTATGGTATAAAGAATATGATATTGCACACTGAAAACTCGTTTTTGAGTCTTCTATTTATAGTGTCTGAAAAAGACTCGATACGTCGTATCTGGCAAGGTCGATACGGCGTATTGGACTGGATTCCTTGGAGTGCGTGTTACGTTCATAATAAATCAGTGATATCATTCCCAATTTACTTGATTTGCTGTATCTTTGAATAGTTATCTTCATAGATACGGCGTATGTATACAGGAGGGATACGCCGTATTAGGAATTGGTCAAACGCGTTTTCTTGTAAAGTCAGCGTTTGATACAGCCCGTATCCCATGCCAACTGTAAGGATATTGATCTTATGAAGTAAAAACTATACTTCACCTTTGTTGGTATACACGTATTTGGTCAGAAATCAGCATTCTTCAAATATCTTCGTTTAGCTCCAATTTATGTCCTTTTAGCTTGTCTCACACAAAACTAATGTCTCTCCTGAATTACTGCATTTATCAACTTTAAAGCAATTAAGTACTAAATTATGCAACAATTATATAAAAGTGGGCAAAACAAATGGGATAAATGATATAATAAAGTGACGTTATTTGATTTCATCAGTCTTATTTTCCATAACTTATGCCAGAAAAACTTGGCATCCTCTTTGAATATACTTTTGAGTCTTGGTGCACGATATGATACTTAACCTAGGCACACTTCTGTTATAGCTTCTATTTCCTTGAATCATTAAGGTTCCATTACCATTGGGGATACGAAGGATCCTCTTATCACAAACGATGACGGCGTGGTACTTTGCCAACTAACCCATATCGATGATAATGTCAAAACTATTGAGTTCTATGGGCATCGGGTCGATGTTGCACGGATGATTTAGAAATTTCATCAGTAAAAATCTAAAATGATAGTACCACTCCCTAAGATCTTTTCGTCGCTAACTCAACAGAGTACTTAGTTTCTACAAGAGATGGCACGATGCCACTTAAAGAGCTAAACTCAGCGGAGGCGAGGCTTCTATCAACTAGGTTCTATGTACTTGCAATAGTTACGTCCTTTGCTTTAACTTCAGTCATCAGATGTTTTGTCGGTACGAGAATCTCATAATTTATGTAATTCTAACTCACTAAAAGGATAATCAATTTAAAGAATAAGTTCTTTAAACGTTTCTAGAATCTTACAATGCCGCAATTACCCGTGGCTAGAGGGAGTAGGATTCGGTCTCTTAGCCAAGGGTATGGTGTTTCTATATTCTAAGGTTGAGGAAAAATCTGCTTAGTTATGGCGCTTACGAATGCGAATACACATGACCAACATGACTCACGAATACGCACACAAAATATCAGTAAAAACATGAATAAAATCTCGTTGAAATATATACAGTGAAGAGAAAGTAAAATAGAAATGGAAAGTAAGGATAAATTGTCAAAGTTTTATGGCGACTACTCCCAGCACAACATGGTCCTTCCTGAATCAGACATAGGGTCTGGCCCAAGCTATGTAATAGGATTATAGGACTAACGAGAAATGCTCGTATTCTAATCAGATTAGTGTTATGTTTAAAAGGGTTATATGGTATGAACAATATGGTTTATAAGGTAGGAAAATAGTTTGTAAAGATGGATACAAGATAATTTGTATAACGACACAAGATATTTTGTAAGATAGCGTAAAATAGTTCAAGAGGTGATATCGAAATAGTTTACGTGAAAATCACGTAACAGTTTTTAATGTAATTGTAAAGGGGTTTATAATATTGATAACAAATAGTTTACGGGCTGACAACCAAATAGTTTATAAAGTGATAACGAAATAGTTTATAAAAGACAACAAAATAGTTCATAAGATGACAACGAAATGGTTATAGGATGACTGCAAAGTAGTCTATAATATGGTAGCAAAAGAGTTTATAAGTAACCGCAAAATAGGTTATAAGATGAAAACAAATTTTGTTTATAACATGGTAACAAATTCGAGGAGTAGCTTACATGAGTTGATGATTAATTAAAGTAGTGACTAACAGAGTCTCATGACCCAAGATTAAATAAGGGTTTTAAAACATCCACATAATACGACGAAATCACAAGAAGTACTAGTGCAATTCTCATAGGTTACCGGTCAAGTCACTTAGGTTTCACTAGACCAGGTTAGGAAAATCTCTCCTAAGTATCAACATAGCATTTGACAGACTTTGGAGTTCTCGCAAGCTTTTACTTTCTGAATTTGTTTCACACGATTCACTTTGAACAATCACTCTTGTAAATGTTCCTGCTTTCACACTCATAGTGGTATATCAGGTTTCTAATTTGCCACGGTTGCTCTAAGTTTGTTTATCGAAACGGGTATCCTACAGTCTCAAGTCATAGACCATCTCTCTTGTATAGTTGTGATTCACAGTGTATGGCTAGTGGTGGTGCAACACACACTTGGTTGCGAAAAGTAACTTTCCCACATATTCATCTTTGTATTTGATCTAGCAGGGTAAGCTCTCATACCTTATTTTGTCGTTTTATCTTGTGTTGACATTTCCTTTGCACCTTGACTTCCTTACGTGTGACCTATCCAATTTAGTCGTTGAGCATGAAAATTTTTGCCTTATAGACAACAATAGCTTCAATAGCATTATCAATTCATTGGGTTACAATACGCTCGATCCTCGCAGAACTAATTCCTTGTCTCATTGTCGGTATTTTCTTCAAAGTTGAATGGAGTAACGAAAATAAAATAAGTCGAATTTCAAATGTCATGCTTCCCATGATAAAATGTTATGAACTGACGGGCTAAAGTTATGTGCGGATTAATCGACATGTTTCTAGAAGTTACGAGAAGTAAAAAAAATTACGACGTAATGAGATGACGTAGGTGTTTCAACAGTATGGGACGGGTGTTTAAAGTCGTCTTCAAAGTGGAATAGCAGGATAATCAGTGGGGTCGGCAGACTGTAACAGGTTTCAAAGTTATGCAAAATGGTATAATGTAAATTCATGAAAAGTTTTAAGGATCATCGTATTATTCATGATTTTTAGAAGTAAACGAGACCATTGTGTGATTTACAATGTCTTAGAAAAGTTCAAAGACCATTGTGTCACTCACAATGTCTTAGGAAAAAGTTAGTATTTTTATATAGACAACTTCTATATAAAAAATGAGGAATTATACGTAATGCAACGTAAACGTAAAGAAAAGATAAACGTGAGCTCATAGCAAAATAGAGCTTCAAGGGCAAAAATAAACGCAAAGAAACATATACGCATGGAAGATAAACGCAGGGCAGAGTTAAACCCATATCATAGTAGGCTCAAGGCCAAATGATACTCAAGTATACGCCATAGTAAAAGCAAGTATAAGGCACATGTAAAAGCACGTAAGGATCACATACTAGTTATAGACCAGACCTAATTTTTCTACCTGGTTCTCTATAACCTTGGCTCTGGATACCAATCTGTCACACCCTCAAACGGGGCTTGGACAGAAACACGTGTCCGAGGGTGTGACGTCATAATATACATCACACAAGATACAAAGAACGACCTCTAAGGGTACGTTTAGAAATCCAACATCGTTGCATTATTTGAAAATAGTTAAAATTTTACATAGGTTCATAGATAATATGCGGAAGCAAATAAAAGTTTTAGAAGTTGACAACGATGTTAAAACAGATGATAATAGTTCTTGAAAATTGGTCCAATGCAAGGGGACACCATATAGCAAATAAAGACATCCACAACTAAGCACCTGAGAAAAACATGCTAAAACGTCAACATAAAGTTGGTCAATTAGGTTTGAATTTGATATAAGAATGGACAACAAATTTTGCAAAACGCATGTGACTATTATAACATATACAATATCACATAAAAAGGTATTTACGTTGCACTAAGCTCATGACACCGAGGCTAAATGTAATGGAATCATGGGTGAGGCTTAATAAACTTGCCCTGACGGGTGCCATCATGGCGCTTTACCGTATCACTCAACATGGTATATGTCTGTTGGTCCAGTAAGAGCTACTTACACGGACGAGGATGATTAGTCCTAATAGATCTATTTACAACACTCGCGCTCACTTACCAATCTAACTGATCATAAGTAACTAATGGTTCATGATAACTCGAGCATACAAGTTTCAACATTTACTTAGGCAACACGTAAACAAGATTGGGAAAAAGTAAAGCATTTGTGTCCAATGTTTAAAAGCAAGCAATGTTTCTCACCCCAAATAGTAAAGCAACGTAGTAAAAACGTGGGGCTATGAACTCACCTTAAGCAAGTAGTGAGCAAGATATTCAACGAAGTAAATAACGATAACGAACAACTCTAACCGCGACCTAATTAATAGACGCGCTTTAGAAACAAGAAATATATACGAAACATCGGATAATACGCTTGTAAGAAAAATAGACATCCATAAGTGTTTGCGCTTTAGTTTATATAGTAAAAACGTGTCCTTAAGAAAGTGTAAGGTTTATAGTTACGTTACGCCATGTTTTACGAAAAGTTTCTATTTTTGGAAAGTTACTATTTTAGGAAAGTTCTAAGTTTCGGACGTAACTACCGTCCCCCTAATATTTGAATGATTCCAATTTACCTAGAACGCGCTACTTAAACCTAAACGCCTAACTTCCAAGTCCATCTCGCTAATAAATATCAAAAGTTACTATTTTTAGAAGTTTCCTGTTTTAGAAATCCCGACATTATATTTGTGACGTTTCTAAAGTTTCCAATTGCATAATATCAAGTGTCTATATAAGGTTTCGCCAATGTTTCAAAAAGCTCAATCAACCGAAAGTGTCCGAAAACCTCTTTTTAATTTCCAATCAGCAACTTAAATAAGTATTTTTCCAAAAAGTGTTCTAAAATTCATTTCGCCATAACTTGGCCGTTTTAGATCCTTTTTTCGCGTTCGACATATGAAATTCTATCTATTCGAAACAAGCTCTCTAAAAACTACCTTCTCCCCTAATGAAAACATTTTTAAGTCGCCCAAATCCTCAAAACAAAACCAGATCAGCAACTATATTTTTCACAAACACTCCCAAAAATCCATATAAACTTCACAATAGTGCCTATACTAACCTAACCCTGTTCACAACTAATCCACCCAACAAAAACCACACTTGAATCTATTCTAGTTATATCATCCTCTTTGTTGCAACCTACAAGTTCACTCATCTTTTCCACAATCAAAGTATTAATATCAAGAACACATAAAAACTTTATTCGTTTATAAACCCACTAGTTTCTTTTTAAAAATAACACAAACACTAAGGATATATATAAAACTTGATCAAGAAAAGAGAGAGATAAAAGAAAGATCAAGAACATACTTACGAGAAGAAGAGATTTCAAGATGAAAACACAAGATCTAACTATGAACACCTTAGATCTTAAAACCCCAAAGTAAATCTTGTAAAATCCACTTGAATAAATCAAAACCCTAACTATAGATCTTGAACAAACCTTTGGAATCAAAGAACCAACACTTGTAACCACCTTAGATATGAACAAGAATCAACCTAGAATACTTAGATCTTGAAGGAAATCAAGAAAAATGAACCCTAACAGGGTGTTTGTTTGGTACCGTGAGCAAGGAAGAAAGAAATAAAGGAAAATAATTTTTTATAAGGCTTGGAAATGAGAAATGACCTAGGATGTGTTATAACAAGGTATTTATAGGGACAAGGGTCTAGGGTTTAGAGATATTATGTGAACCATGGCTTATGAAAATTGTCTTGGACTCCCCTTGGTGTCCTTATGGTTCGAACGACTAAGACAGGGGGGGGGGTTCAAGTCTTGCTCACTAGCAAAAATAATTAAATGAAATGCTTAGTGGAGTTTTGGTCCTCCATGGGTGTATAAAGATAAAGAGTGTAAGAAGTTACAAGTGCATGCATGGGATAAGATTACAAAAATGTCACTATCTTGCATGTGAGGCTTGAAATTTAAATTAAAGATGGAAGATGCTCTTTGATTTAATTAAGTATGGTGTACGCTTTGTTGTAGTAGAGGGGTATGGGTGACCAAGAAATTTTTGACTCCTAAACATGAGATATACGATAACTAAAGTTTACACGAAAAGATTACGGATTTCCGGGTCTCCGTTTGACCTAAGACGCTAAAACCGTACGACGTACGCGAAACACGTATAAATCGCAAACGAAAGTGAACGTGACCTACATAACACTTTAAAATGATAATATAATACATATAACACGTAGACTATTCCAAGTTCGAAGCCAGAACTCGTCCAATAATGATTTTCAGATTTATGCGGGACAACTTCCCAGAAAATTGCCAGATTCAAACGTAACGTATAAAAGTCAAAAATAATGATCATAAAAGGTTAAAATATTGACCTAAAATTTACGGGGTGTGACAGTTGTCTAATACATTTATTAAACCACTAGGAAGAATTAAATCAAAACTTCCAATAGCTTCAACGGTTGCACGCATTCCGTTGCCCATGTATATACTTAAAGCTCTATGTTTCAACCTCTTTCTTCCTTTAAGACCCTGCAAAGTATTACAGATATGAGTACTACAACCTGTATCATATACCCAAGTCTTATTAGGAAAAGCATAAAGTTCTATTGTGAAGATACCTGAAGTTCTAGCCATGCTAGCATTCTTCCTCTTCTTTAACTCGGCTTGGTAGGATGGACAATTCCTCCTCTAATAAGCCACCTCCTTGCAGTGGTGGCAGATAGAGTCCTTTGCCAAATTATCTCTTAGGTGGCGATGGGATCTTAGGCTTCAGAGCATAAGCAAGCTTATTCTTTCCCTTTCCCTTACCCTTTGTAGTTTCTTCTTGTCCTTTTGGATCTTACCCTCCCGTATTGCTAACACAGCAGGAGTTTCAGTCTTCTTTGGAATACCTTTCTCATGGGGTTTTAGCATAGCATGCAATTCAGCTATCGCCTTCCCCATGCTATGCATGTTATAGTTCTGAACGAACTGATCATAGTCCTTGTTGAGAGAATTCAAAATAAGACTCACACTAAGTTCTTTAGGCATAGCATATCCTAAGCGTTCTAATGTGTCCAAGTAGCCCTTCATCTTTAGGATATAGGCGCTTACTGACTGTCTATCTTCCTATTTGCAAGCATGGAATGCTTTGACTGTTTCAAACAGTTCCTATTTAGCTTGTTCTCACAAGTAGTTTTTAAGTTCTGGATCATTCCTACAGTCTTGTAGTTAACCAATGCCCTCAGAAGATCAGGAGACATACGCCATCATAAGACATGCCAACCTATATTTTGTGCATCATATCATCCTTCATATCTATCCCCGCACTGCTTGAGTGCAACCGGTAAAGGAAGAGGGATCAAAGGCTATTCCAAATGAGCGGTAAGTGGGTAAAGTCTCTATGAGCTAGGGTTTAACAAGATCACCATTGCTTTAATCCCTAAGATAAATTATAATCAGCAAATAAGGATGCTTTATGCGGATGCTTTAATTATGACAGAATTAATGTGTCTAGGTCTTAGGATGATGTAACGCCTAAGTCTTAAGAATGATATGCCACCTCGAGAGAAGAAATCATTGCACTTAATAAACAAACCAACTTTCTAATCGAATTAATAATGGTTAATATAGTTTTCTTATATTTGGCTCGACCGCTCTTTTATCTTTTGTTAATTAGCTCGCGTGGGTTAAAGTGCCTTGAATTAATTGTAGTCACCAACCAAACCGTGCCAGTCTCTCATGCTGAAAACCCCCTTTTCCTGTTAGAATTAGGATCTAGGACTGACATAGGTTTAGAATAGAGTAGAATTAACATAGATTAGATAACCAAGATAAGAAGTCAGCTAGTTGCCATCCGCTCTGTCCCATTCTCTGATCTATGTCATATTAACCGATTCACCGACATTAGCCTCCGAAGACATGATCCATAGTAAAGAAGTACACATGGTACGAATGGGATTGAGAAGGAGCTCTTCCCTTTTTGGGGTGCATTATAGCACAGTCCGTGACTACGTTATTAAATTGATAGATTTAACCTCCTTTTAAGTGTTCGACACCCTACTTACCACGAAACTACTACCGATCGGGTATACTGCCCGTTAAAGTGTTGTTTTTGGTTTAGTCGGCAAAATATAAATTTAAAACTTAAATCAATAAAATATACACCAAACAACGAAACATCAACTACGGATAAGGTTAATTCCCCACGGGAAATAATCGAACCCTAGTAACGATTACGACATACTTAAAATATTGTTTAAAACATTTATGTAAAATTGTTTATTCTTGCGTTGTTCTGTCGCGGGTTTCCTTGCGGAAACCACTAAACCCATGCGTTATAGAACGTTTGCAAGGATTCAAATTTACGTATATAGCCCATGATTTAGCAAAGTGTACATATCAATATACATACAATAAGCATTTTAATCATGTGCTTTTAGTCCATATTAATTTTGAAAATCATTTTTGCATTTTATATATAATAAAAACGCCACATATAAACATGCAAAACCAATTTAACAAATGTAATCATACTAAACATAATCATTTACGCAATTAAAACAACAATTCAATAAAGGTCTTCCCTATCTTTGCAATTAACCAATTAATTCACGTAATGATTCATGCATACCATATATACAAAGCATGCATACCAAATATATTTAGCTTAATAACTATGGTTTACAAGCACATAATTCATGGTTGACAATTTATAAGCAATATATAAGCTACAATATATATTCAAATCGCAAATTATAATACATGCATTCATAATAAGCGAAACAAATCATGTAAAATATAACCATATTTTATTTCTATTTTTATGTGATCTTTAGGGTAAATATATTTCACTAAATAATTTCCTAAAATAGATTTTCACATAAAAGGCAAGAAATATTCAAAATATGCGTTTATATTTTAGCCGGATCTTCCAAAAATACATATCATATTTATATTTTTAGATTTTGTGTGTTTTATAGGAGTAATTATTTCACTAAATGAATTCTTAAAATAGATTGCACATAAAAAGCAAGACAGTATTACAAAATATGCGTATTTTTGGTATTTTTACCGTTTATCATGTAATTATAAAGCTATACGATTTGGCTCGAGATTTAACACCCCCAAATTTACTCACAACGGAACCAATATTTGGGTGTTAAATTCATAGCACGATAGTCACAAGAATATAAAGAACGACTCAAAAAGAGACGTTTTAAAA
>BQNB010102625.1:3954-20669 GCA_026074375.1 Tanacetum coccineum | reverse complement strand
ACGCCTGTCCCAAAACAGGAGTTAGCGCACCAGGCGGAGGAACACCTGTGTTGAACCCCATACCCGGTCCAAAAGGGGCCATCAAATGCCCTTGTCCACCACTACTTCCCATACCCGAATACTTAGCCTTCTTGGAATGATGATGGCCACCACTACCATACCCACCTTGATGATGATGCTGATGACCACCACTAGCACCAAAACCACCCTTAACCGGCTTAGGGCCATCAATGGCTTTCTGAACATTCAAAGTATGCCCTTCAAATATCTTATGCGGCTCCTGGGATTGACATCCCCGTTCGGGTGATTAGCTATCACTAGGCAAACGAACGTATACCATGTCGAACATAGGATATTGCGGGTTAGAACATCACCAAGGGCAATGTAGGCCATTTATATGGTATTCATTTATGTCGAGCTTCAGTTTTATGAGCTTAGGGCAACGTAATTACATTTATATGATGTCTGCATCTGTTGCATTATCATACACTTGGGAAATCTTGTGGTCCTACAATATACGATTTATCAAACCTATGAATTCACCAACATTATTGTTGACGTTTTAAAGCAATGTTTTTCAGGGTTTTTCAGGGTGCTCAACGTAAGCACGATTAGTGACATAGGGAGATACATTGGTGGTTTTGATTTGGATATCATGCATTAAAGTTTTGATCGCATTACATTTTGATTAAACTGTATTGGGCTAGAACTTTAGTATTTTTAACAAAATGGAAATTGTATGAAGCTTCGGCTTAGTAACAAATACTTGTTATTCATGTCATCGTTTTTTTAAACGACTTTTTGGTCGTTCTATATACATCTTGTGTTATTGATCTATGAAGTAACACGCCCCGGACCCTTATTCCGCTGCGACCCAATTTGGGGGTGTTACATATATCACAGCGAGTCGCTATGGACTCACAGCGGGTCGACTTACTTATGGGGGATAGGATGACTCTTTAGGAGACAGTATGGATTGTAGAGGAGGAGGCCTATGCTTCCTGAGAGGCTTGGGCTCACTTGATAGGATTGAGTCAGGCGACCCATCAGGAGCTTCAGACCCACCGTGATCATGTGTATGCACACGAGACCCATATCCAGGCACATCAGGCACAGCTACAGCTGCAGAGTACTCTCATTCAGACACAGCACCAGGTATATGAGACTCGTTTCCAGATGCAGCAGGCTGAGATGGCAGCGCTTCGAGAGACTGACCGTAGGCGTCAGGCACAGATGACAGAGACTCTCCGAGTGATGAGAGACATGAGGCGAGAGATGAGTGACATGTAGGCCGAGTTGTTAGCGCATCGAGAGCAGCAGAGGAGAGCTAGACAGCCAGGACCAGATGCTAGGATTCCAGATCACCAGGATGCTTCTAGGGATGCTGACAGTCACATCTAGTGATTTATGTTATTTTGTCTTGCTAGGTCGTTGTACAGGCATGTTAAGTATTTGGGGTTTTCCCCGCTAGCATAGCCTTAGATCTTTTGTATTGTATTTTGTGTACCAAAAACTATTTCATGTAAAATTTTCCAAGTTATGAATGAAATAGATGTGTTATGTTGTACTATATACCTCTCTTGTGTTGTTGTCTCATCTGTAAATTATGGTATATCTCGTTATGATTATGACCTCACGTTTTGTCTCTTGTGATTTAGACAAATCATGGCACCTGCGACAAGACGAGGACCGAATACCACTCCTAACAACACCAACCCAAACAACATGACTCTAGAATCCGTTCAAGCTATGATTGATCAAGCTCTTCTGCGAAACTCCACCAATGGAGACGGAAGCCACAGTTCACACGAGGATAACCGAAGGAACGTGCAAACTGCGCGCCCTTGTTTCTACGCTGACTTCATGAAATGTCAACCTTTGAACTTCAAAGGAACTGAAGGCGTTGTCGGTTTAACTCGGTGGATTGAAAAGATGGAGTCAGTCTTCAATATCAGTGGTTGTGCTATTGAAAATCAGGTTAAGTTTGCCACCTGCACTCTGTTAGGTGCTGCTTTGACTTGGTGGAATGGTCAGATAAGAACCTTAGGTCCTGATGCATATGCAATGAATTGGGAAGTACTTAAAAAGAAGATGACGGACAAGTACTGTTCACAGGGTGAAATCAAGAAACTAGAAATAGAGTTGTGGAACCTAAAGGTCAAAGGGAACGATGTTCCAGCTTACACTAACCGTTTCTAAGAACTAGCCTTGATGTGCACCAAGTTTATTGCTAATGAGAAAGAGAAGGTTGACAAGTACATCAGTGGACTTCCTGATAACATTTATGGAAATGTTAAGTCTTCCAAACCCAAGACGTTAGATGAGACTGTTGAGTTGGCCAAAGAGTTGATGGATTAGAAGCTCCGCACATATGCGGAAAGACAGGCTGACAACAAAAGGAAGGCTGATGATTCATCCAGAAACAACCATGGTCATCAACAACAACCCTTCAAGAGACAGAATGTCGCCAAGGTCTACAATATGAGGTCGGGTGAAAAGAAGCCATACGGTGGATCTTTGCCCAAGTGCACCAAGTGCCATTTTCATTACAATGGCCCGTGTACTCAGAAATGCCACAAATGTAACAAGGTAGGGCACTTTGCCTACGACTGTAGGAGTTCTGGCAACACAAATGTTGCTAATACTCAGAAGGGCAATGGGGCAAATCCCAAGGGGAATGGTTGTTTTGAATGTGGAGCTCCAGGACATTTCAAGAGAGATTGTCCAAAATTAAAGAATAAGGATGGGGGAAATGGGAGTGCATAAGGCTGGGTGTATGCAGTTGGGAATGCAGAGAAGAAAAGGAATGCATCGAGGGACCCGGACTTCAATGTCGTCACGGGTATGTTCCTTTTAAACAACTGCTATGCATCTATCTTATTTGACATTGGTGCCGATAGAAGCTTTATATCTTTTGCGTTTAGTTCCCTGATTGACATAGCCCAAACTCCATTAGAAAATAGTTATGATGTGGAATTAGCTGACGGGAAAATAGTCGGGGTAAACACTATTATGCGGGGTTGCACTTTAAACTTCTTAAGCCATCCGTTCAACATAGATCTAATGCTTGTAGAACTGGGTAGTTTCGACATTATTATCGGCATGGATTGGTTAAGAAGGTGTCACGCCGTGATCGTGTGTGATGAGAAACTTGTTAGAATCCCCTATGGGAATGAAACCTTGATTTTTTGTGGTAACAAAAGTAACGATGGGAGAGAATCTCGGTTGGCCATTATCTCATGTTTAAAGGCTCAAGAGTACATGGCAAAAGGATGTCAGATCTTTTTGGCACAGATATCCGCCAAGAAAGAGGAGGACAAGTCAGAAGGAAAGAAACTTAAGGATGTACCAATTGTCTAAGATTTTCCTGAAGTGTTTCCCGAGGACTTGCCGGGATTTCCTTTGGCTCGACCAGTGGAATTCCAGATCGACTTAATTCCAGGAGCCACGCCCGTAGCTCGAGCACCGTATCGACTGGCTCTGTTCGAAATGAAGGAATTATCGGAACAACTGCAAGAGCTTTCCGACAAGGGCTTCATAAGACCTAGTTCCTCACCTTGGGGAGTCCCGGTCTTGTTCGTAAAAAAGAAAGATGGGTCATTCAGGATGTGCATTGACTACCGTGAGTTAAATAAGCTGACAGTGAAGAATCATTATCCACTCCCGAGGATCGACGATTTATCCAATCAACTTCAAGGATCCAACATTTATTCAAAGATAGATTTGAGATCGGGTTATCACCAGCTGAGAGTACGAGAACAAGACATTCCAAAGACGACATTCCGAACTCGGTATGGTCATTACTAGTTTCAAGTCATGCCATTCGGGCTAACAAATGCACCTGCGGTATTCATGGACCTCATAAACCGAGTATGCAAGCCCTACTTTGATAAGTTTGTAATTGTCTTCATCGATGACATACTTATTTATTCAAAGGACAAGAAAGAGCACAAAGAACATCTTAAGGCAATTTTGGAATTGTTTAAGAAGGAGAAGTTGTATGCCAAGTTTTCAAAATGTGAATTTTGGATTCTGAAAGTACAATTTCTTAGTCATGTCATTGATAGCAGAGGTATTCATGTGGATCCAACCAAGATAGAATCTATCAAAGATTGGGCATCTCCTAAGACACCCACAGAGATCCGCCAATTTTTAGGTCTTGATGGTTACTATCGAAGGTTTATTGAGGGATTTTTGAAGATTGCTAAATCAATGACAAAACTTACTCAGAAAGGAATAAAATTTGATTGGGGAGAAAAGGAAGAAAACGCTTTTCAATTAATAAAGCAGAAGTTGTGCAGTGCGCCAATTCTGGATTTACCTGAAGGAAGCGAAGACTTTGAGGTCTATTGTGATGCTTCACACAAGGGTTTGGGTGCTGTATTGATGTAGAGAGAGAAAGTGATTGCCTATGCTTCTCGACAACTAAAAATTCATGAGAAGAACTACACCACTCATGATTTAGAACTTGGATCGGTGGTGTTTGCTCTAAAGATATGGAGGCATTATCTATATGGAACCAAATGCACCGTGTTCACTGACCATAAAAGCATACAACACATTCTTGACCAAAAGGAGCTTAACATAAGGCAACGTCGTTGGCTAGAATTGTTAAGTGATTACGATTATGACATTCGTTATCACCCGGGAAAGGCAAACATAGTGGCCAATGCATTGAGCCGTAAGGAACGAATTGAGCCATTGCGGGTTCAAGCCTTAGTTATGACTATTGGTTTGGTTCTTCCTAAACAAATACTAGAAGCTCAGATCGAAGCCCTAAAACCAGAGAATCTTGAGAATGAAGATGTAGGCGGTATGATCAGAAAGGATATACCCAAGGAAAAGTTAGAACCACGCGCCAATGGAGTTTTATGTTTAAACGGCAGGAGTTAGCTACCTTGCTATGGCGACTTAAGATCTGTGATTATGCACGAATCCCACAAGTCAAAATATTATATCCATCCCAGTTCCGACAAGATGTACCAAGACATGAAGAAGCTATATTGGTGGCCCAATATGAAAGCTGACATCGCCACCTATGTTAGCAAGTGCTTGACATGTGCAAAGGTCAAGGCCGAGCACCAAAGGCCATCAGGACTGTTAGTACAACCAGCAATACCCGAGTAGAAGTGGGATAATATCACGATGGATTTTATCACCATTCTTCCTAAGTCGTCACACGGTTTTGACACCATCTGGGTAATTGTGGATCGACTTATAAAATCTGCTCACTTCTTTCTAATCCATTGGACAAGTTGGCAAGGTTGTACCTGAACAGGATAGTAGCAAGACATGGACTACCTGTTTCAATCATCTGTGATCGTGATGGGTGGTTCACATCAAATTTCTAGAGATCATTTCAAAAATATTTGGGTATACAGTATAAGCACTGCATATCATCTAGAAACCGATGGTCAAAGCGAGAGGACTATTCAAACTCTCAAGGACATGCTACGTGATCGATTTTGGAAAGGGTTGGGTTAAGCATTTGCCATTAGCCGAATTTTCGTATAACAACAGTTATCACGCTAGCATAAAGGCCACACCTTATGAGGCAGTTTATGGCTGAAAATGTCGATCACCTATGTGCTGGGCCAAAGTTAGAGAAGCTCAACTGACTAGTCCGGAAATGATCCAAGAAACAACGGAAAAGATCATCCTAATCAAGCAGAGAATTCAAGCTGCTCAGGATCGACAAAAGAGCTACGCTGATTTGAAGCGAAAGCCAATGGAGTTTGAAGTTGGGGATAGGGTTATGCTCAAGGTCTCACCTTGGAAAGGGGTTGTACGATTCGGTAAGCGGGGTAAGTTGAACCCGAGATATGTCGGACCTTTCAAGGTGTTAGCCAAGGTTGGGAAGGTTGCCTACAGGCTGGAACTTCCTCAAGAGTTGAGCAGAGTTCACCATACTTTCCATGTGTCTAATCTGAAGAAATGTTACGCTGACGAACCATTAGTCATGTCGTTGGAAGGAATTCACGTTGACGATAAGCTCTAGTTTGTGGAAGAGCCCGTTGAAATCATGGAACGGGAGATCAAACGATTAAAGCGAAGCCGAATACCATTGGTTAAGGTTCGCTGGAACTCTAGGAGAGGTCCTGAGTTCACCTGGGAACGTGAAGATTCGTTCAAACAGAAATACCCATAGCTTTTCACAAACCGGGCTTCGTCATCCACTACAAGGTCTTAAACTTTACGGACAAAGCTCTTTTAACGAGTGAAGACTGTAACATTTCTTAATTTCAGGTCATTTTACGACTCCTATTATTCGTCACTATTTATTTTGGTCTGATACGCGTATACTTTTAATTTTACTTTTAAGCTAAATCGCGTAGACTAGAAATAATCATTCAACGTACACGGTCACCAAATAAATTAAGGTTTTCGTCAAACAGGTATTATATAATTATTAAGAAGATAATGATTAAATTTGCGTATTTTATTTTTATTGGTCACGTAAAAGGCTTACGTTTCGCAATAAAATACATTTAGACACACCCCGAAAATACATAGACTTACCTAGACTCAAACCAATACCCATTTTTAAACCTTAAACATAAAATTTAATCAATTCTTGTGTTATTAAGCCATTATGGCCGAATGTAGGTAAACAACAACCTTAAACATATGGATACTTACACATTTGTACAATTACCTCTTAATTAAACCTTGTACTTGTATCATACTATCAAGATCTCAAAAACTTCCCTTTTCCTTTTGATTCTACACGTCTTATACACAAAGTCACCTAGAAAATCCTTAAAAATCTTATACAAAGTACTTGTACAATAAGAGATTAATTAAGACTAGTACTTAATGTCTCCACTAATCTATTACACATTGGGTAATAACCAATTGAGCTATTTGGATCCTTGCTTCTCTTTTGGATACCTGCGGCAACATATAGGCATACACAAACCTTATGATCTTTCATAAATCCTAGTAAATCTTGTACCTAGATCATGTAATTAAAGAATGTACTAGCAAGGTATTAAGAAAACCATGGGAAACTAACTAAAAACCTCAAAACCACTGATTAGGGCTCAGTTTGGTTTAGTTTTAGGGACAAGAAAACCTAACTAGATCCTAACCCTATATATACCATGTTCACTTGAGATTTAGCACTCTTGAAAACTTACACACATACTAAACTCTCTCAAACAAATAAAACATTGTCTTTCTCTCTTGTCTCGGGTCATAAGACGCAACCAAACACCTTCATATATTTTCCTTTGAACCTACAATAACACTAGGTCTTCATACAAGTCATAAAGGGGCACACGAGTTGAGGAATTGGGTTATTTAATAAGCTTCGAAGCTTAGAGTCAATATACGTTGGGTATAATCCACTTGGGTTGCCATTCTACTTGTCCCAACATACACCAAGACTCTAGGACTCTTTGTAAGTCGAGTTCAAGCTTATACACTTCGTATTTTAATTGTTTCTTTGATGTCTAGTCGTGCAGGTCATAATAATAAGTGATTAATAACTTGCATGGGCGTGAACACGCATGGTTCAACCCATGCGTGGCACACGTACATATATATACATATAATCAATCTTGTGTGGTGTTAAGATATAAAGAAACATGTACAACGTGACTTAATGACAAGCTAAGGCTTAAGTGTGTTCGTTTAAATGAAAGTTTGGAAACCAACGTGAACACTAACTCATACACACGGATTTTACAAAAACTATACGTGAACTTTTTAAGTAATCATGATGTTGTGGCTTGAGAAGGAGTACATTGACCGTTTGAACGTTTGCATAGGACAAACGCGACCCTTATGCATGCTAAATGAGCTTACGTTGGTTATTAGTATAATAACGAAACCTAAGAAACACTAGGGAGCTTAACGGGCCACTAAGTGGTCTCGTTTTATCCAAACAGCCCGCATTTGGGCCCAACAGGCCCATCAGCTCGTTAGTTGGGGGCCATGGCTTATTATTAAGCTCTATTTAGCTTATTGATTTGGTAAAGGAGATTGTTAAACTTGTTGGAAAGTGAGACATGCATGAAAAACCTAACCGGACCCTCAATGGGCTTGGTGGCCCATTACCGTAACCAACGAAGCCCATAAGCCACAAATAAGCTTAGACAGCTTATTTGCGAGCTTAAACAGCTCAATAAACTTATTATATTCATAGAAAAGTTAAGGGGCCTTAAAGGAGTAAACCCAAAAGCTTAAAATGCCTAACGGGTTCGTAATGGGCCCAAAAGCCCATTACCGAGGCTTAATAGCTTATTGAACGAGCCACATAATAAAAATAGCTTAATCATAATCTTAAGTGCCTAATGAAACTAGAAAGTAAGTTGGATCATGTATTGAAACCCTAATGGACTTTTAAAAACATTTGGACTAGAGTTATTGGGCTAACGAGTCCAATAAGCTCAAATAAGCTCATCCGAGCTTATTTTTTAGCTAAAAAAATTCTTATAACTTAAATAAGATCAATGAAGGATTATGTGATTTTGAAAACTAGATTGGGCCATTACTTTGCTTAATGGACCTTTAACGAGCCAATAGGCCCAGTAAGCCAAAATAAGCTCATCCAAGCTTATTTATAAGCTGACAACAGCTCATGTAGCTTATTGGAGTTAATAAAATCAATTTCCACTTGTTAAAGCTTATTTGGACTTAAAATATGATTTTTACATGTTAAGGGACTAAAAGTGTCAAATTGCAAAGTTAAAGGTAAAAACTGCCAAAAACTGTTTCTATAAAGTCCAAGGACTGTTCTGTCAATTCTGAAACTTAAAGGGGCTGTTTTGTGAACATAAGGACCTAAAGTGTAATTGTTGCAAAGTTGAAGGACTAAAAGTGCAAGTATAGAAACCTAGGGGTTTAAAATGTAAATGTTATATTTTCATAAACATAGGGACTGATTTGGTAATTATAGAAAACCTAAAGGTATTTTATGAACAGAAGTGATTTTATAAACACTTAGTGAATCGGACAAGTTATAATATTATCCGGATATTATACGAGTTAAACCACGACTTAATAAATATGTATATTTATTAATAATGTTATACATATGCTTGAACGTGTGAAATCATATACCTTCCCAAGAGCCATCAAGTAAATACAAATACAATAAACATGTGCATCACCACACAAGTGATAACAGTATATATAATCTAGCAAACTATTATAGTTTATGCATTAAGTCGTTAGCCTAAACTTGTAGACTAGGACTGGCCGTATTTACTTAGGTATTTGACGGTGCGATTCATTGCCATACTTGGATATATTTATCATTCACAGAGATGGACTACTTACTAAGGTGAGTTTATAGCCCATGTTTTACATATTATTTAAATGATTTACATCTTTGGGGTGAGAACATGCTTTGTTTTACAAATTAGACGCAGTGTACATTTTATACTATTGATACGTGTTTGCCTAAGTGCGATTAACCCACTGAGCCCTTTATATGGAATCTATCAATTACTTGTTTGTATTGCGCGAATGTTATAATAGATCTATTTGGATTGGCATCCCCGTTGGGGAGAGTAGCGGTCACTGGTCGGGTTGCAGGACAACAAACGATACTATGGCGGATTGGGTTGTTGCGGTTAGAACATCTTTCTGGGCATTTATTGGCATTTATTGCATTCATACATGTCGATCTTCAGTGTCTGAGCGTAGGAAAAGTAATTACGTTTTATGATGTTTGCAATCTGTTGCTTAATTCCTACACTTGGAATCTGCGGTCTACTTCTTGATTTACATATACTATGAATTCCCACTTTTATGTTGACCGTTGTATGCATGTTTTCTCAGGTCAATAAGGCACGAGGGCTCAGATACATTGTGGGGTCACTATTGGAGGAAGTCAATACTAAAATTTGGGTCCTATTTACATTTTGGGAAACATTTGTGATTAAACCCAAATTTCTTTACCTTTATGTCTAACAATTTTGAAGCCATGTGCTTTATGGTAATAACAAGTATGTTGTTAATCCAATGTATCTTTTAAAATCGGACACGTTAGTGTCGTTCTCATATATTGTGCAATTGATCTATGAAGTAAACGCCTCGGGAATTTCAACATTCCGCTGCTGCCCAGAATTTGGGGGTGTTAAACTTCCATCACATTGGATCATTAGATACTCATTTCATTAAGGAATAGTAGACTTCTCAATCACATATGATCACGAGTGATATTTCGCCTACCAATCCTTAACGATGATAATGTCGAAACTATAAGTTCTATGGTATTAAGTCGATGTGAACGGGTGAATTTAGAAAGTTTTAGGGTGTTAATCTCGAATTATAGTATCGGCTCCTAGTTATCCTTCCTATTAGATAACTCATAGTTTGCTTAGTGTCTTAGAGTAGTTGGAAATATCTTAGTAGGCTAAAAGTTAATGAGTACGAATCTTCTATCGGCTAGGTTCGATGCTTGCAATTATTATATCTTTGCCTTAAATTCATTGACCATTAGATAATTCGATGGTTGTAAGCTCTCCTACATTACCTTGATTCCTATCTAATAAAAGGATAAGTTCATTACGTTTGAAATCTTATAATCCATAGTTATTCATGACTACAAGGTGCCGCGATTCGGTCTCTCGACTATGGGTATGGTATCTTTATCTTATAAGGTTGAGAAAAACTTTACCTAATTACGATGCTTACCAGTACAAATACACCCTGACAGTCACAACTCACGATTAACGGCAAAAATATCAGTAAATAATGTATACGGTAAATTCCCATTGGAAATATAGAGACAGAGAAAATAGCTAGAGATGGAAGTGAAGATAAAAATGACTAAATTTTGAGGTGACTACTCTTTGCATGACATAGTCCTTCTTGAATATACATTGGTGAATAGGTCAATGCTAATTTAGGGATACGATGAATGCTATTTCATCAAAACTAGCGATATGTTTAAAAAATTTCATATGGTATAATATTTTGGTTTATAAGGTATTAAACAGTTCGTAGAAATAAAACAACAAGGTAGTTCTTGTAACTGCACAAGATATTTTGTTTGGACATCGGAAAATAGTTTGCGAGGAAATCACATGACGGTTTATGACGTAATAGTTAAGGGTTTATAATATGGTACAAATAATTTACGAATTGACAACACATAATAGTCACCCCGAAAACAGTTTATGAAAACCATTAAAAGAGAAAATGTGGGGCTATGAACTTACAGTAAGCAGAAGTATCAGATAAGAGAATCACAACAAGCGAACAACGATGACAACGATGCGAACATCATGATCACCAATAAAGAAACGAAGTCAAGAGATCCGATCCGCGACCTAAATTAATGACGCGCTTCAACCGCGACCTATAATAATGGTGAGCGTATTAGAAGAATATATCTTATAAGAAAAATGCATAAATTGCACATATAAATAAATATGTATGATTTCTACATATGTATAATGTTATACCATAGAATCCATGTGCGCACCTCAACTTCTTAGTAATACATTCTAGGTTTTTTTTATGATTTTGACCGGTTTTTCTAGTCACTTGACAACCTTTGAAGAAATACCAAACGCCTTCCATACTCCATTTATAACAACCTCAACGTGTTAATAACCTACTTTATTTTTCGCAAAAAGGTTTGACAAGTCTAACTATTTTTCAAAAATTCAACGACTCGAAGTGTCCAGAAAAGGACCTAAAAGTTTCACTTGATCAGACCAATTTAGACTTTTTAATAAAATCTAAAAAAATTTCAGAAAATCCTATACATCATGAACTTGCTACAATAGCAATTTCATTAATTAAAAAGTTTTTTTGATATGGCTGCTACTCTCACAAACACAACCCAGAAAACTGTCCCTAAACGCAGATTTGACAATGAATCTCGTAAAATCATTTTGACTAACCTCTGCTCACTCTTACCTTATGAAACTACTTTGGTTGGAAAGTAGACTCTATGAAGTTATTTTTAGGGTCAAGAAAATCAATAAAAGCTATTCGGATGACGGAGTTATGACTCTCACAAAACGACCCAAAAATCTGCCCAGAATTCTATTCCGAATTTACAACAATCAACCCAACCAAACGCACCCATACTCTAACTCATTATACCCAATTCGATTTTAGACACAACCGAGAGCTTAAGTATAACTTATTTGTTATAAAATACTTCTTGTTATAATATTTGAAGTTCAAACGGTTTCTACTACGCCAAAGGATCATTCTTAAATTTTTACTAAATTTGACTTCTTTTTTTAAAGTTAAAAATATATCATTTTTGAAAACCTTCTCAAAATAAAAACCTTCTCAATCGATCCGGATTCTGTATATATATATATATATATATATACATGTATACATATATACATGTATACATATATACATATATACATACATATGTACATACATATATACATATGTACATATATATACATATGTACATACATATATACATATGTACATACATATGTATATATATATATATATATACTAGTTGCAAAACCCGCCCGATGGGCGGGTATGACTTGTGATTATTGTTTTTATTTTTATTTTGGTTAAATATTTTTGAAAAGAAATTCTTTACTATAGAAACTTTTTTTAAACCATTTGTTTATGTAATTGGTTGTCAATTAATTCCTATGAGAATTTAAAGTGGATTGTTTGGCGTTCTTTATTCAGTTTCTTCCATGTCTCCAGGGTTAACTTCTTTATATATGCTTTAGATTCAACTTCACTGGCACCACTCTCATGCATATAGCACTGGACTGATTTCAGAACATCACCTCTTTCTAGCTCATCCTAACATAAAAGTAATAACCAACAGTTTATAAGTGTTCACTATCAAGAACCGTTTAGATAGTAGTAATTGAAGTATGTAAAGTCGCATAAGAATTTTACAGATGTTGTGTCCATATTCTTTATTCCATCATAAAAATATCATTAAGACACTAAACTTTCATTAATGGAGAAATCACATATGGTTCAACTTACAACAACTCTTCAAAAGGAATGTTGTCTTCATAAGAACATGTGACTAAACAATCAATAGTGACTATCATTATCAGTTTGATAGTTTTGAACAGTCACGATGTAGAAGAAAACTACATATATGAGATATAAAACTTGCAGATTCTCGACAAACGACCTAACAATTCGACAAACAATCAGGAGGAGCAATGGAAAAAAATGGTGCAATATACGGAAAAATGTACAATACCAGAACTTTATATGGAAGGAATTGCAGGTACAATATCATAAGCTGGTCAATTAATTTGAATGGGTTATTATATAACTATTGTGTCGTACTGTCAAATATGATATATTACATTCATAACATGATTTATTAATTCATAATATGACAACACTGGACATTTTTGACCAAAGAAGGAGCTTTGTTTGGAGTTCATAAAAATGATGAAAAAAAGACTTGTTATTTGATTGTGTAGGAACTATTATAAAAAATTCAAAAGGTGATGTTCATCCGAGTTTCAATTTTGATTGACTAAAATCTATGAGCATGGTGTGAAGATGTCAAGAAATAGTATTTAACGTCCTTTCTTGTGTCTTGACCAAAGTTGCATGCACCGCTAGTTATCTTGAGAATGTTGTAGTGGTCCCCCCTCTTCTTGCTGAACATGTACTTTGACTTATGTAATTAATATCCCTAGAAAAAAGCATTGACAATCAGTCAACTACATTACGCTGATATCAGAGGCTAGAGTAAATAGGGTTGGGATTCTTAAGGCTAAAACTAACATAGCAGGTTCATAATCAGTTTATTGCAGTCTGGTATAAAATTGTTTTTGATTTGTAGCATTAATAGTCCCGAAAAACTTTATTCTATTACCTGACGACTGACTCCATGCTCTGGCATGAGCTTGGTTACAGCAGCCACAAATTCTTTGCCATATTTTTTGGCAAAATCCATCTGAACCTGATATAGCTCAGGAAGATCCGTGCATCTTGGTGCAGCAGAACAAAGACTTGAAATCGTGTCAGTCTCGGGCCTTTATACCCCTGATCCATTCAAATAGATTCAAGAAATTACTGATAGTGGTCAATAGAATTAAAGGCGTATTATCTAATGTGGGATGAGGGTGTTTGTGTGATTGTGGGTGTAAGGTCTAATCAAAATATGATGAGATTTTACCTCACAATACTTTGCAGACATACTAAGCCTCCTAATATTGTGGATACATGCTTACCATCTTTTTCTTTTATATATTCACGGCTTCGCTTTGACATTTTCGAGTTAGCTTCAACGGTAAGTGTACACTGACCAGCTTCAAGCACACTTTTGTCTTTCAATTTTACTTACTTTGATCCATGCATACAAAAGAAACACATTCACGTCAAACGAACAAAAAAAACACATAAAGATAACTAAGAAGATATTTTTCTCGCGATTCAAAAGGTGTTGCTTTTATGGACTTCAAATAGGGCTCCAAAGAAACGTTTAAGCTAAAGAACACATAGATGTATATATTGGCATGATGTTCTAGCTACCAAACAATATGGTACTTTATTTATGAGTCAGGTTCATGTTAAAGGACTCGGGTAACCTCAGAAAGAATAAATGACAACAAATAAGGAAGGCTGGAGGTCCAAAAAAGATTGATGAAGTGCACTGAGATGCTGCTCAAGAACACCAAGCCCAATCTAGCCGACTGGCCCGTAGACCTAATTCTAACCGGTCACTTAGGAGGGGTCAACACATTAGACTATGCAAGTCATGTCGCTACATGAATATAAAAAACAATCAATTTTAGGCTAAATATAGAGGGATGGAATTCAACCAAAAGATTTTGAGGTTTAAAGTCACTATGGCATACTCCAAGTTATAATTGTATGCATTTATTCCAGCCCCCGAACGATTTGCAAATTTCACACGTTATTTCCTTTATATGTATCATACCTGTCTTGTTACCTGTGTGCTTTAATTCCTCCTACACCCAATTGTCTATTTGAGAAACATCAGCCTCGTCTTTTTCCTGATCAAATACCAACTTGATAGTTTAGTAAATCTGTCTTGATTTTTGTCACATAAAGTAGGAAATGTAACAAATATAGTTAAAAGATATAGGTGCATACCTTGCAGCCTGGCTGGTAAAACCGACCTGTAAGAAGTAACAGACTTATTAACATCCATAGCTATAATCAAGTTGTATGCTTATGTACAATAATATCATAAAATGCAGCATGTGCCAAATAAAAGTCTATTGTAAGATACACATCATAGAAACTGAATGAATTTGGCTTAATAATTTTAAGCGTTGAGTCCAATTCGACTGAACGGATCTAAATTGTTAATTTATTTCTAGTTAGTTTGTTTCAGGTTCTTTTTAAAGTTTAAGTGTGTACCATTTGGATTTTTAACACAACGTGCTTCAGTTTTAAGTTAAATAGACAAAATCTAAAAACTTAAAAATAACAAAACACTATGTACAGTAGTGGCAAGTGCATCTGTAATCAAGCATGTTGCATAAAAGTTAATTTAGTTCCATCCACTAAATTCGTCCAACCACCAAATCCGGCCAACCATCGTCACTATCATTGATCCGACACCTCCACCACTACTATATCAGTCACCACGACAATGCGATTCTCTTTCTCTTACTAAACCTAAATTACTCCTCTCACAACATACCACCACCGCAACCCATTCCTATTAATAAATCTTTCTAATGACTCAATAGTCTAAAAACTCACACAATAGGCAGAAAATGGCAGAGCCTTAAGAATTCTTCTAATCGCCAACATATTCTCTTAAACATTGGTCAGATGTTCTTGGTTCTCATAACATATTTTCCATTTTAAGATACCAAACAAAAAAAACATACCTGAGTAAATGTAAACTCATTGTTTTCGTGATCTAATCCATTAATGACCTTAACTTCAAGTTCTTCACAGTTCTTTTAACAGGCCAAACTTCATGACTTGCTAATAAAAAGCGTGAACGCGCATTAGCATAAGGTCAACATGATGGTCAATTATCGATAACAGGTCACCATATAAGTATTACTATTTACCTAATTATTTTTGCACATTTATCAACAACTTTGTATAACTACTTAGTAGACTACACACGGAGAATAAAGACATAAAAATAGTCCATTAATAATGACACTCCACTATAATTAACATCAACAATGTCCCCGTCATCCCTTGACGGGTAGTAGTACACTATAACATCTTTCATACTAAAAATTAAATTACATCAATCAAATGTCATAGGAAATTTATTTTAGATCTCCAAGATATTTATGCAATCGTTTATTGAAAGGGTAACTTTACAGAAAATAGTTCAAGACAATAGCAGACTTGCTTTGGGCAGTCTTAAAAATAGCTCAAGACAATAGCTCAATTGCATAAGACGTCAATTATGCTACAATGTGCATGCACTGGTACATTATAAGTTCCAGTAATGAGGTACGTACATAGTTAGTAACCAAATAACATAATGATTTAGACACTCAATGAAAAGAATAATATACCTTTAAAAACTCCTCATCTGAAACCTCTAACTTCTTGTGGATCCGCACTTTAACTTCAGCTTACGTCTTACCCTTATGAACCACTACCAAAATATGTCCTTAAACACAGCCTGATAAAGGAAATACCCATGTATATCATAACTGTTAGCATTCAAGTAGCACAATGAGCAACCGAAAAAATGAATTTATTTATAGTCATAACACCATGTCACCTTTGTTGGGATTTAAAAGACTTCAAGGATTCTTAGAAGTTACTACTGCTCA
>BQNB010102624.1:3583-24202 GCA_026074375.1 Tanacetum coccineum | reverse complement strand
TTACTCCTATATATTCTTCAAGTTGCTTAACTCTATCTTCCTGGTCAAGAATAAAGTTCATCACAAGATCCTCGAATGCTTCCTGGTGCGATGGTTATAGGGGTAGCACTATGTTGCTTGACCTTCTAGAAACGCTCTCACTTCTTCCCATCAGCGCGATTACCTCCTCCATAAGTGTTCAACTCTACACTCTATGATCCTTAACAATTGTTCAAGTTTGGGATTTTCGTAGTTGAGGCTCTCTTTTTTGGGGACGCTGAGGTCGTTCCACCCTTTATCCTCATATCAAGCTAACTCCTCGATGGTGGCCCAGGCTTTTTCTAAACTCACTTTCCTTAGTTGGCCATCAGCGGTGTAGTCTACGGTTCTTTTCAGGGTTTGATCGATGTGATCATAACATATTTAGACTTGGAGCCAAAGATCGATGCCATGATGAGGGACTTTTTGGAGTAAGTCCTTAAAACGAGTCCATGCTTCAAAAAGAGACTCTCTTTGATGTTGTTGGAACATCAAGATGTCATTGCGGAGTAAGAATTGAGCAAGGAAACGAGTAGTAAGATCCTCCCATGTGGAGATGGATCCTGTTAGAAGACGTTCAAGACAATTGCTAGCTTAATCACGAAAGGAAAATTGAAATAAATGCAGGCGCGTTTTTTCCCTACTTGCAACATCAAGGTCAAGTGAGTCCACAAGTTTTAATAAATCCTTGAGATGTTGGTTTGGATCCTCGGAACGAAGTCCGTTGAATGAGCATCTGTTTTGCACCAATTGGATAGTGTCGGATCGCAAAGGCACCACATTGTTCCCTACGAGGAGCTCAATGGTGTTTCGATAGCCTTTATGGCTAGGTTTAGAGTAATCTTCAAGAGTACGGATAGGATTTTCGTCTCCCATGAAGGTTGATGAAAAGATTTACAAAAGAATAACACAAAGAAAAGATAGACTAAAAGAAAGCTAATAAAAGAAAATGAAATCTCACTTGAAAGGATTTAAGCGAGTAGACCTATATTAAACAATGATCGAAACCTAACTATTCCCTGGTAGCAGCACCAAAAACTTGATGTGTTTGGATGTTGTAGGACTTCAACAAGAAGTTTTACAACTCCCTAGGCAGTGTACCTAATCATTGTAGTGTAGTATAGGCAAGACTCAGGGTTGTTATCGTTCTCTAGGGGATTAGGTTGAGAAGGTTCGAACAAAATCTAACAAAGGTCTACGGGGTTGAGAGAAGATTCTTTTTGTATTTTAATATTTTTATAAAAGCAGGTAAATATCATGGTTTGGTTTTTTAACTAATTAAACTAATTATAAATCTAAACTACTTTGGTAATAACTATATGGTAAACGAACGCATATACTTAATCATGCACTACTCCTTAGTTTGCTTCTCCTAGTCCCATTTCTTTGTCACCCTTGTGATGATCTGTGTAACTATTTCCTAAGTCATGAATGAATTACACGAACCCGTCGTCTACGTAATATTTTGTTAAGGCAACGCACAAGTAAGGTAGTATGAAGACTATTACAAGGCCCCAAAGAGTATATTACATGCATCAAAACACTTAAGAGGGATCAACCATATTAGGGGTAAGGTAGTATGAATACTGTTACCGATGGTATCCTTTCTACACACTCACGTTTCTCTAGACGTCTATGCCAATTTAATATCTTATGGCTAGTTTTCTAAAGCCTAACGCGCACATCCATCACAAGAAGCAACATAAAAAGGATCTACAAACTAAGTTTCATGCAATCATAAGTAATTACTAATAGATCTAGCCTTGCATGGTAAATAAAGGAGAAGAACAAGAATCTATCACAAAACACATAAACATATTAAGTGATAAGGAATAAATGAACTTCATTTGATTAAATCATGCAGTTGAGGATGTTACAAGAGGGGTTTGACACCCTAAAAACAAGCCCAAAGGTTGCTAAAATCGTATTCTAAAACTAGGGTTCGTCTCACAAAAGTTACACACTAAAAACCATAAAACGAGTTTGTATATATAGTGATCAGACCGCGACAGTGTCACAAAATTTCTGACGCCATCGCTTCGATGAAGCTTATAGGGTTTCATTTGAGGCGGCTACATTCTGACACCGTCGTGATACTCCTGACGCCGTCTTGATCAAGCTCTGACGCTGTCGTAAGATCTGGCGACGCCGTCTCCCCCATCTGAATGATGATTTCTTCAAGAGATTTGGTGTAGAGTCGTAGTCTTGTCTGTTTCTTCTCCAAATGAGCCCAAGTCACATGTATTTCCTCCAAAATCCATTCAAGTGCTAAAAATATGAAAACAAACGATTAAGCACATAATCTTGGCATATTTGCATGATTTAGGGGGTGAAATGACCTTGACAAAATGTATAAAATGACACCTCATCAAATACCCATACACTTGGGATTTGCTTGTCCTCAAGCAAATAGGCTTTTCTACCTAGACAATAGCAATATCGGGGGCATTTAACCTACTCTTTAAAAGCAGTTTACGACACAACCTTCTAGACCTCGTAATTAAAAGCACAAAAAACATATACTAGCAACTCACATAAGTGTTTAGATTCTCTTTTTCTCTCAGATGTATAATGAATTATAACGATATGGGAAACGGAAAACTAACACTCATTACCTATCATAGCATACAAATTACCATAGGCTTGGTAAAGGATCAAACCTCCACCGCAAGGCGTAAGTACTAGAAATCACTATCAAAGAGGTCTTTTAAAGGGTTGTGATGTGTAGGTGTAAGATAACATTAATGGAAACGGAAACAGATGGGATATATTTAGGGGTGACTTTTTGGGTGAATTTGGGGTGAAGTGGTAAGTTAATTACTTGCAAGAATACATTTTGATTGGGTTGTTATGTCAAAGACTTGGACAAAGATATACAAACTCTACACAACTCTACATCAATCTCTTCTCTTTTTCTTTTCTATTTTTTTAAATATAATACATCATTTGGGGTTTATAAACACACCCCTACACTTGAGTTTTTGCTAACTCATAATTACAATCTAACTAATGACCCGAATTGAGGTGGATCAACATAACATGGAGACTATCGAACAAATATGAGGATAATGATTTAACTTTTCTTCCCCATTCTTCCGCAAATTAAATACTACCAATCCCAATCGTCCCAAAACTGTATTTATAAGGATAAGGACTTAGCAACCGTGTACTCAAATAATTAACTTGGATTAAAACAATAACGTACTAAAAACAAGTACATACAAGGTAGGCTAAGGCGATTTAGGTGTAACAATTGGTTTAAGGGTCAAACAATCCTCTTCATTAATAGTCCAAATTAACCAGAAAATTACAAGAATCGCAAAAAGGATAGGCTCGGAGGGGTGTACTAGGGGTATCCTGCACTAAAAATAAGTGCATGGCAAGGGTGTGGGATAGTTATATGATCGAGGTGACCATCATAACAATTTCAGGTTTAAAACAAGGGTTATCCGAGTGCCTCTTATCATTTAGAAAATCCTAATTCTCACTATGCGGTCTCGGGATGCATCACAAAAACAAGTTCTAGAATTTAATACACTACCGGTACACTCATATAATTTTAAACCGATACCAATACTCTAGAAAAAGCGACGAAACTACATATACACATCTATAATGATGGAATAGATACACATGATTTCTCACTCCTTAACTTGAAAAAGCTAAAGGTAAAATTAGCTTGGGTATCAAAAATGGATACCCGAATTCCTATAGATCTAAAGGCGAACCTCACATTTTTGGGGTGAAATTTTGAGGTTTTTTATGCTAGTCATATAAATTACTATCCATGAGACGCTAATAATACTCGGTTTTTGTCGGTATGTGTCTTAAAAAAATTAATTTTTGGTTAAAATTACCGTCTATGCTATGTTTTGATATGTTACCCATCATTTTAAGGACAAAGCAAATGGCAATTGAAGGAATAGTTTCTAAGGCTTATTTTCCCCTACACTTAAGATGAAAATTGTCCCCAATGTTCTTAAAAGTACCCGTAAAACGAATAAAGGGAAAATAAACCAAGTAAAAGAAACTAGTACTCCCCTGGTTTGCTCAATAATGGAGAAGAAACATGTGATAACTGGTTAAATCGTCCTCCAAGAATCATCAACTAGAAACTCCCTAAGAACTTCTAAGCTTCTTCTCATCAAATATAACCTGTAAATCAAAGACAAAGACAACTACACCTGGTGTAAAATCAGTGGGATAATGATATATACAATGAAACTTTTAGGGTTGACTCTATGAAAGCAGTAAAGATAGGGTGAATGTGTTAAAGTAATCAAGGTTTCTGCATGTTTATAAGAAAATTACAAATTTTGGAAATTATGCAAAATTATTTTTAAAAATAATAAAATAATTCGAATTTTTACAAGCTGGAGACCTGACGCCATCAAGAATAATCCTGACGCCGTCCCTAGCCTCTATGAAAATTTCACATTCGTTTTCTTGGAAAAAGTTTCTACACGCAATTCTATTAGTTACTCCCTGTAAAATACTACATAAAACCTGAGATTAATTATCATAATCACATGACTCGAAACTAACGCTAATTAATCTAAACAATTTATTTTATATGTTTAAATTGGTTCTTATAAACCGGATACTTTCCCCTACACTTATTTTATGCAAAATACCTTTGATTGTTAATAAGACGGAGTTAAAAACAAAGCAAAGCATGATTACAAATGATTCAAACACATAAGAATAAACAATAAAAAATTAAAACACAAGACACTCCTAAATACGGGAAATTAAATATTGGGTTACCTCCCAAAAAAGCGTTTTTCTTTATTTATGAGTCTTGTAGCTAGACTCGGAGTCACACGTCCTTACGTGACTCCTCTTTCATTTCTTCTACTCTTTATCTTGATTAGGCTTTGAATTTCCCTGGTTGTGCTTTTGTTACGTTGATATGCGGGTCCCAGATTTAGACTGTCTGAGTAGTGAGTCTTCTCCTGGTTGCCACTGTCGCCAGTTATGTTGAATGATGGTACGTTGTCCGTTTTCAAGATATCTTTTTCGATGTGTTTGAACATTTACATTTTGTGAGGCATCTTGAATATGATCTTTTCTCCTTCTTTTTTGAACTTTACCATTCCATCATCTTTGTCGTAGACAAGCCCAGTCTCCTTCACAAATGGTTTTCCTAATACCATTCCCCCCAAGTAATGGTCAATGACACTGGTGGTGTTCTCTAATACGACAAAGTCGCATTCGTAAGTAAAGTTCCCTACAAAAACCTTCAATCCTTTAACCCTTCCTATGAAAATAGCGATTTTCTTAGGATTTGACGGCTTCTTTCTTGATTTTAGTCCTTCACTCATAATCCAATAGTAATTTAGCCTGGACATCACATTGATTGGTGATTCTAGGTCAATATAAGCTTGTTTCTTAAGGAATTGTCCAACCATGCATTCGATTTTTATGTTATCCATGTTTCCCGTTCTTATTTTAGCGCTAACCTATGAGGGTAAAGGGTTCTTCAGAATCCATTCGTGATATCTTAGCTTGTCAATTGTAGGAAACGTGTCAAATTATTTGGGGTCATCTTCCTCTTCTTCTTTAGTCTCTTTCGCGAACTCCTCTTCACTTTACTTCTCAATCTCCTCTTTCACTTCAACATCCCTCTTATGATCTTTGTACTCGGCTGCATTGGGCTTTACGTTCCCTTCTTCTTTAGGTTCACTTTCTTTGCTCAGAATAACGATTGAATTGATGAAATGAATGCATTTTAGGATGATGGGTTCATGTTTCGTTCCTCCAAGGATGCTTGAGACCAATATTTCAGGGAGAGTAATTTTGATGGGATTTTGATTCCTTTGCTTCGAAGTTCTTTCTTTTTGACATGGTCAATAGATGCGGCATTTATGTGAGCCATGGAGTTTCCTGTAGTGTCAGGAGTAGGTGTGTCATTGAGCTTTTCAGAGATGGCCCTCCATAGAGTGTTAATTTTATTGATCATATCATCTTGCTGTTGTCTAAGTTGAGTTTCAAGGCTAGGTAGTCTCCTCTCTTGACGAGAGTTAAAATCACTCAATGCTTTCTCAAGCTTCATTTGGTAACTAGAAGAGTAGGTGGAGAACGAGCCGTTTTGTGGACTTCTGAAGGTTTGAATTCGTGCCCAATTAAATTTTGACTTCTCCTTCCAAGCATTAGCGGCTTCGTTAAAGTTTCTTGGTCCTTGGTTCATAGTGAACTGCTTACCTCCTACTTTGTCGTTACGCGAGGATGCGTGATTAACAAAAGCTTGCTTGGGATTTTCTATGCAATATTGAGTGTCATGGGGACCACTGCAGATTTCACATGAAGAAGAGATTTTGTTCACTTGAACATGTTGCTTAGGAGCAAGATGAGCTTCCATCAAGCATTGGACTTGATTTTCGAGCTCAATGAGACGACGATCGGATGTACTCGGGACATCTTAGGGCAAAGAGGTTGCCTTAACCAGTTTAGCGAAGTCCCTTGGGTCGTTCCAACTTTCGTTGTCATAGAGGGCTAGGACCTCTAATATCGCCCAAAATTCTTTGGCGTTTCTGTCATGAAGCTTACCACCGGCCGATTGATCGATGGTTCGTCTTATGGCGGGATTGACATGGTCATAAAAGATTTGGACTTGAAGTGAAAGATTGATGCCATAATGAGGGAATTTTTGGAGTAAGTCCTTGAAACGAGTCATTGCTTCAGAAAGAGACTCTCCTTGATGTTGTTGGAACATCAGGATGTCATTACGGAGTTTTGCAGTCCTTCCCGATGGAAAGAATTAAGCATGGAAATGAGCAGTAAGATCCTCCCATGTAGAGATGGATCTTGCTGGAAGACGTTCAAGCCAATTGCTAGCTTGATCACGAAGGGAAAATTTAAATAAACGCATGCACATTCTTTCCCTATTTGCAACATCAAGGTTAAGTGAGTCCACTAGTTTTAGGAAATCCTTAAGATGTTGGTTTGGATCCTCAGACCGAAGTCCGTGGAATGAGCATCCGTTTTGCACCAACCGGATGGTGTCGGATCGCAGAGGCACCACATTGTTCCCTACGGGAAGCTTAATGGTGTTTCGATAGCCCTCGTAGCTAGGTTTGGAGTAATCTCTAATAGTACGGATAGGATTTTTGTCTCCCATGGAGGTTGATGAAAATGGATTACAAACAAATAATACGAAGAAAAGATAGACTACAAGAAAGCTAATATACTAAAAATAAAATCTCACTTGATAGGAATCAAGCAAGTAGACCTAAGTTAAACAATGATTGAAATCTAACTATTCCCACGCAGCAGCGCCAAAAACTTAATGTGTGCGGTCGTTGTAGGACTTCAACAAGAAGTTTTACAACTCCCTAGGCAATGTACCTAATCGTTGTAGTGTAGTATAGGCAAGACTCGGGGGTTGTTATCGTTCTCTAAGGGAATAGGTTGGGAAGGTTCGAACAAAATCTAACAAAGGTCTACGGGGTTGAGAGAAGATTCTTATTTTATTTTTATTTTTTATAAAATGGTAAACGAACGCATATACTTAATCATGCACTACTCCTTAGTTTGCTTCTCCTAGTCCCATTTCTTTGTCACCCTTGTGATGATCTGTGTAACTATTTCCTAAGTCATGAATGAATTACACGAACCCGTCGTCTACGTAATATTCTGTTAAGACAACGCACAAGTAAGGTAGTACGAAGACTATTACAAGGCCCCTAAGAGTATATTACATGCATTAAAACACTTAAGATGGATCAACCATATTAGGGGTAAGGTAGTATGAAGACTGTTACCGATGGTATCCTTTCTACACACTTACGTTTCCCTAGACGTCTATGCCAATTTAATATCTTATGGCTAGTTTTCTAAAGCCTAACGCGCACATCCATCACAAGAAGCAACATAGAAAGGATCTACAAACTAAGTTTCATGCAATCATAAGTAATTACTAATAGATCTAGCCTTGCATGGTAAATAAAGGAGAAGAACAAGAATCTATCACAAAACACATAGACATATTAAGTGATAAGGAATAAATGAACTTCACTTGATTAAATCATGCAGTTGAGGTTGTTACAAGAGGGGTTTGACACCCTAAAAACAAGCCCAAAGGTTGCTAAAATCGTATTCTAAACTAGGGTTCGTCTCACAAAAGTTACACACTAAAAACCATAAAACGAGTTTGTATATATAGTGATCAGACCGCGACAATGTCACAAAATTTTTGACGCCATCGCTTCGATGAAGCTTATAGGGTTTCATTTGAGGCGGCTACATTCTGACACCGTCGTGATACTCCTGACGCTGTCTTGATCAAGCTCTAACGCTGTCGTAAGATCTGGCGACGCCGTCTCCACCATCTGAATGATTGTTTGTTCAAGAGGTTTGGTGTAGAGTCGTAGTCTTGTCCGTTTCTTCTCCAAATGAGCCCAAGTCACGTGTATTTCCTCCGAAAGCCATCCAAGTGATAAAAATATGAAAACAAATGATTAAGCACATAATATGGGATAATTTGCATGATTTAGGGGGTTAAATGACCCCGAAAAAGTGTGTAAAATGACACCTCATCAATTGGTAACATTCTTCATACTACCTCACCCTTATTATGATTGATCACTCTTAAGTGTTTTAATGCATGTAATGTACTCTTAGGGGCCTTATAATAGTCTTCATACTACCTTACTTATGCGTTGCCTTAACGGAATATTACATAGACGACGTTTTTGTGTAATTCGTTCATGACCTAGAAAATACTTACACAGATCATCACAAGTGTGACAAAGTAATGGGATTAGGATAAGCATATTGAGGAGTGGTGCAAGATTAAGTAAATACGTTCATTTACCATATAGTTTTCACCAAAGTAGTTTAGATTTATTATTAGTTTAGTTAGTTAAAACAAAAACCAAACCTCTCAAACCTGAATTTTAGTTGCCTTTCTATAAAAATATAATAACAAAAAATAATCATCTTTCAACCCTTATACCCTTTGTATTATTCTGTTCGAAGCCTTCCCAACCAATTCCGCCTAGAGAACGATAAACAGACAACACCCCGATTCTTGCCTAAAATTACACTACAACGGTTAGGTACACTGCCTAGGGAGTTGTAAAACTTTGTGTGTTTACAACGACCGCACTCAAGTATTTAGCTACGCTACCAGCGGGAATATTATGTTTCAAACTTTATCTTAGCTTAGGTCCTACTCGCTTGATTCCCATAAGTGAGAATTTTATAATCTGTCAATTAGTTTTCTCGTAGTCTATTTTTTCTGTGTTCCCTTTGTTCGTAAAAAACCCTCTTGTTTATATTGTAAATAAAGTTGTCAATTAAAATGTACAGTTATAGTTATTCTAATTTAGATAAATTAATATGGTTATCTGAAACCTTGAAGAAAGGCTCCCCTTTTGCACCAAATAGTGAGAGCAATGAACCTCCTTTGAGATCTCATCAATTTTGGAAGAAAACTTTTTATAGGGAAGACCTTAGGGAAATTAACCAAATGCACCAAACTTGTAAGAAGAGCTCCTTAGCAATGACCCATAATTGATGACAAATAGAATTGTCTAAAGTCACGGCCTAAAAAAACATAAAGGAGAATTTAGAATGTGCGGTGGTTATGGTTAAGGCCTAGGTGATATTACAAATTTTAGGTTTACCAATGCTTGATGCTATGAGCCTATAGTAGTCTAGGGTATAAGGGATAAGTGGATATCCAAGCACACAAGTACCCTAATTCCTGCCATATCCTTTGCGGATATACACACCGCATGTGACTTACCCAGAAGAAGTAGAAGAGACTATAGGAATCTTGATGGAGGTAGAACCTTTAGACGAAACACAACTAGAGGATTTAGGCTTGAATACTTGTAATCATGACATTCCTCTTAGTTTTAGGGAAGTTCCTAGTTTTGATGAATCGAAGCCTCAACCACAACCCTAACCTAATTGTTCATCCTTAGATGTAAGTCTAGGAGACAAAAGAGGCCCTGAACCACCCATCAAACCATATAGCTTAGATAGTTTTAGGATGAAAGAAGTAGACAATTTGACCATTCAGATACCACATTCACCTCACGTGGCATCTTTCCACCCTAAGGACATGTATTGCAATTATCACCCACATTTAGATGACCCTAAGAAACATTATATATTTAAACCGAGTTTATTATGACATAGTGGATCCCTAGGTGTTGATATTTCAAATTGAGATGTGATAGAGAATAATTTCTTAAGAGGACTCAGTTTACCCATAAAACCAAAAGATTCAAAAAAGGATAGGATTAAAGAAACACACCATTATAGAGGCATAATATCTTCAACTACTGACTTACTTCCAACATAAGGCTCGTTCTCACCACGATGTGTATATTGTTACTATCCACCCACACTTGACCTAAGTATATGGGAACCCTCCCCTTTATTCTGTCAAATAAGCTAAGTCATTCTTGTGACTCGAAACAAAAACAAGCACTTGTTGGGAGGCAAATTAATTCTTTTAATTTACATACATTTTAGATTCTTGTATGTTTTAATTCTTTATTGCTTGTTTCTATAATGTTTTGGATTATTATTTGAGCATGCTTTTTTTGTGGTCTTTAACCGCGTCTTAATTGCAATCAAAGGTATTTCATAAAACTGTTAAAGGAAAATCCGGTTTCTAAGAACCATTTCAAACATATTAAATAAATTATTTAGATTAACTCACTTTCGTTCGTGTCATAAGATTGTGTTTAACCTAATCTCATGTTTTTGCAGTATAATTTGCAGGAAATAACTCAAAAATTGCGTGTAGAAAATTTTTCCAAGAAAACGAAGGTGAAATTTTCACAGTGCCTGGAGACAGAGTTTGGATTAAACCTGATGGCGTCACGTCTCCACACTTATAAAAATTCAAATTTGTTATTATCTGAAATAATCTTCTAAAACTAGGGTTCATCTCCCAAAAGTTACACACTAAAAACCCTAAAATAAGTTTGTATATATAGAGATTAGACTGCGACGGCGTCACAAAATACCTGACGCCGTCGTTTCGATGAAGCTTCTAGGGCTTCATTTGACGCGGCTACATTTTGACGCTGTCGTGATACTCCTGACGCCGTCTTGATCAAGCTCTAACGTCGTTGCAAGAGCTGGCGACGTCTATTTGATGAGAAGAAGCCTTGGAGTTTTTAGGAGTTTCATTGGACAACTCTTCGATGACGATTTAACAGTTATCACATGTTTCTTTTCCCTTTATTCTTTTTACGGGTACTTTTAAGAACATTGGAGACAATATTCAAAATAAGTGTAAGGCAGAAATAAACCTTAGAAACTATTCCTTCATTTTCCATTTGCTTTGTCCTTAAAATGATGAGTAGTATATCGAAACATAGCATAGACGGTAATTTTGACCCAAATTTGAAATTTTTTATGGCACATACCGATGAAAACCAAGTATTATTAGCGTCTCATGGATAGAAATTATATGACTAGCACAAAAACCCTCTAAAAAATTCCACCCCAAAAATGTAAGGCTCGCCCCTAGATCTTTAGGAATTCAGGTATCCATTTTTGATACCTAAGATAATTTTACCTTTAGCTTTCTCGAGTTAAGGAGTGAGAAATTGCATGTGTCGCATCCATAGATTTGTTCGTGCGTATGTGATTTTGTCGCCTTTTGTAGAGCATTGGTATCGGTTAAAATTATATGAGAGTGTACCGGTAGTATATTAAATTCTAAAACTTGTTTTTGTGATGCATCCCGAGACCGCATAGTGAGTATTAGGATTTGCTAAATGATAAGAGGTACTAGGATTAACCCATGTTTTAACCTATAATTGTTATTATGGTCACCTCGATCATATAACTATCCCACCCCCTTGCCATGCACTCATTTTAGTGCAGGATAATCCTAGTACACCCCTCTAAGCCTAGTAGACTCTAGATTTTTAATGAAGAGCATTGTTACCCTTAACCAATCGTTACACCCAAATCGCCTTAACCTTCCTTGTATGTACTCATTTTTAGTACATTATTGTTTTAACCCAAGTTAATTATTTGAGTACATGGTTGCTAAGTCCTTATCCTTGTAAATACAGTTTTAGGACGATTGGGATTCATGGTAGTATTTATTTCGCGAAAGAATAAGAAAGAAAAGTTAAGTCATTACCCCCATATTTGTTTGATAGTCTCCATGTTATGTTGATCCGCCTTAATTTGGGTCATTAGTTAGCTTATGTATTGAGTATCAAAAGCTCAAGTATAGGCGTATGTTTATAAACCTCAAATGATGTATTATGTTCAAAAAAAAGAAAAATAAAGAGAAAAGAAAAAGAAAAGAGTTTGATGTAGAGTTTTGTAGAGTATTGTACATCTTTGTCCGAGTGGTCAGAGTCTTTGCCTTAGCAACCCAATCAGCGTGTATTCTTATGAATAATTAACTCACAACTTCACCCAAAAAGCCACCCCCAAATATATCCCATCCATTTTCATTTCCATTATTGTTATCTTATACCTACACCACACAACCCTTAAAGATACTTTTGATAGTAATTTTTAGTACTTGCGCCTAGCAGTGGAGGTTTGATCCTTTACCAAGCCTTTGGTAATTGATATGCTATGACAGGTAATGAGTGTTATCTTCCCGTTTCCTATATTGTTATAATTCATTATACACCTGAGAGAACGAGAGGATCCAAACACTTATGTGAGGTGCTAGTATATAACTTTCGTGCTTTTAATTACGAGGTCTAGAAGGTTGTGTCGTAAACTATCTTTGAAAAGTAGGTTAAAGGCCCTCGATATTGCTATTGTCTAGGTAGAAAAGCCCATTTGCTTGAGGACAAGCAAATCCCAAGTGTAAGGGTATTTGATGAGGTGTTATTTTATACACTTTTTGGGGTCATTTAACGCTCAAAATCTTTCTAATATGCCCAAATTATGTACTTAATCGTTCCTTTTTATGTTTTTAGCAATTTTATGGATTTTGGAGGAAATACACGTGACTTGGGCTCATTTGGAGAAGAAACGGACAAGACTACGGATCTACACCGAATATCTTAAAGAATACGCGTATAGTGCGTGGAGACGGCATCGCAATTGCTTGCGACGACGTCATATCATACAAGAGATGGCGTCAGGAATTTCAAGACGGTGTAAGAATGTAACAGCCTCAAAAGAAACCCTAGAAGATTCGGTGAAGTGACGGCGTCAGAAAACATGTGACACCGTCGCGGCCTATTTTCCTATATATACAAACTCGTTTTAGGGTTTTATTTGTGTAAGTTTTAGGAACCTAACCCTACTTTTAGAAGATTATAGCTGCCAGTTAGGCTGTTTTTAAGGTGTTAAAACCCTCTTGTAATAGCCTTAATTACATTTTTAATCAAATGAGGTCTCCTATCTTTTATCATTCAATATATGTGTTGTTTGATAGATTCTTATTCTTCACTTCTTTTTAACATGCTAGGCTAGATCAATTAGTATTTACTTATGAGTGCATGAAACTTAGTTTTTAGATCCTTTTAATGTTGCTTCTTGTGATGGATGTGCGCGCCAGGCTTTAGAAAACTAGCCATAAGATATTAAATTGGCATAGACGTCTAGGGAAACGCGAGTGTGTAGAAAGGATACCATCGGTAACAGTCTTCGTACTACCTTACCCCTAATATGGTTGATCCCTCTTAAGTGTTTTAATGCATGTAATATACTCTTAGGGGCCTTGTAATAGTCTTCATACTACCTTAATTATGCGTTGCCTTAACAGAATATTACGTAGACGGTGTTTTCGTGTAATTCGTTCATAACTAAGGAAATACTTACATAGATCATCACGAGTGTGACAAAGCAACAGGATTAGGAGAAGAAAATTAGGAAGTAATGCATGATTAAGTAAATACATTCGTTTATCATATAGTTATCACCAAAGTAGTTTAGATTTATATTTAGTTTAGTTAGTTAAAACCAAAATAATCTTCTTTCAACCCTTAGACCTCTGTTATATTCTGTTCGAGCCTTCCTAACCTATTCCCCTAGAGAACGATAACAACCCCCGAGTCTTGCCTATACCACACTATAACGGTTAGGTACACTGCCTAGGGACTTGTAAAACTTCTTGTGAAGTCTACAACGACCGCACATCACTAGACTCGTGAGATCGATAATGATCGTCACTTCACTAAAACTGAATTCCTAATATATTACTAGCACAAAAACCCTACCACTCAAAAATTTCACCCCAAAAATGTGAGGTTCGCACCTAGATATTTAGGAATATAAAAGCATTCATTTTTAATCCTAATGAGAGTGTACCGTTAGTATTATCATTTCTAGAACTTGCTTTAGCGAATCATCCCGAGACCGTTAGTGAGATCGCATTCGTGTGATTAGGATTTACTAAGTGATAAGAGGCATTACGATAAACCCCTATTTCTAGCATGTATTTTTTATGGTTATGATGATCTCCTCGATCATATAACTACCTCCACAGCCTATCTTTGCACTCATTTTTAGTGCGAGATACCCCTAGTACACCCATCTGAGCCTATCATTTTCATTTTCTTCTATTAAGTATTTCAGAATGACAGAAAGGGGGTTTCTTTGGATTAAGGAATTCCTGAATAGACTATTTTGGAGTATTTAGTAGTTGAAATTTGTTTACACCCCACCAAAAGTGTTACACTCAAATCTCCTTAGCCTTTCTTGTATGTACTCATTTTTAGTACATTATTGTTATCACATTTATTTAATCTCAGTTAATTGTTTACTTGAGTACATGGTTGCTAAGTCGAGTCTATTGTTAGTGTATACAGTTTTGGAACAATTGGGATTCATGGTAGTTTTTCATTATATGGAGAAATAGGGAAGAAAGTCAAAATTATTACCCCGATACGTGCTTAATACGCTCCATGTTTATTGATCCTCCTAATTCGGGTCATTAGTTAGTTTATTATTGAGTTGTAATTAAACTCAAGTGTATGGGTGTAATTATAAACCCCAAGTTATGTATATTATTTATGTTTCAGCAGATGGCAGGGCAAAAGTGTATATAAAAAATGAAAAAAGCAAAAAAAATATGTTAGAATATACGGGCTGCCATATTGCTATTGTTTATGTTTAATAAAGTGTCGAGAAAAGAAAAGAAAGAGATTGATGTAGAGTTGTGTATCTTCGTCCTAGTTTCATCAAGTCTTGACTTAGCAATGCCTTTTACATGTATTCTTGTAGATAATTAACTTGCCACCAGTCAAAATTCCCCATATTCCCCAAACCTTGTTTCCTTTACCCTACACCTAAACATCACAACCCTTTAAAGACCTATTTGATAGTAATTCCTAGGTGCTTACACAAAAGCGGCGGAGGTTTTGATCCTTTATCAAGCTTATGGTAATTTATATACTATGACAGGTAGTGAGTGTTTACTTTTCCCGTTTCCTATACTTGTTATAATTCATTATCACACTGAGAGAAAGAGAGAATCCAAACACTTATGTGAGGTGCTAGTATATAATTTTTGTGCTTTTAATTACGAGGTCTATCTGGTTATGCCATAAACTATCTTTATCGAGTAGGTTAAATGCCCCTGGCCTTGCTATTTACTAGGTAGAAAAGCCTATTTGCTTGAGGACAAGCAAATCCTAAGTGTAGGGGTATTTGATGAGGTGTTATTTTATACACTTTTTAGGGGCCATTTAACCCCCTAAATCATGCAAATATGCCCAAATTATGTGCGTAATCATTTCTTTTTGTTGTTTTAGCATTTGGAAGGCATTTGGAGGAAATACACGTGACTTGGGCTCAATTTAGGAAGAAACAGGACAAGGACGCAACTTTACAAGATTTCTATGAAGCTTTGGATTTACAGTGCGTGGAGACGCCGTCAGAATTTACTCTGACACCGTTAATGTTCAAGAGGGACGGCGTCAGAACGTTTTGTAACGACGTCAAGGTAGTCGACAAGAAGACTTCCTAAGAAGATTTGGCGGGCTAACAGCGCCACGGTTTGTTGTGACGGCGTCGCAAGATAAAGATGACAATTCAACTTGCGTGCAAAGTATCAGATATTGTTTTGATCATAACTCCTTCACACGAACTCGGATTTTGACGATTCAACTGCCCGCGCGACCGAGACAAGAAAATATACAACTTAGTGTTCAGGCCCTGGCAACGGCATCACAAGAAATCCTGACGCCATCAAAATAAATCGACTCAACATATGCCTATAAATACAACCTCATAACCTTGTTTTTTCAAAGCCCCCAACCCTAAGTCCGATTTTAGGGTTTGGGTAGGTGTTTTCCTAGAAACTTAGAAGGTTTTATTCTATCTATAAATATTTTGTAATGGTTTGGATTATTGATTACATCTTCAATTCTTATTGTTGATTGTTCTTATTCAAGTATGCTTGGCTAATTCATCTAGTGTTTATTTAGGATTGCATGAAACTTGTCATTGATTAATTATATCTTATTATTTTCTTATTGATGTTGTGGATCCTCCATATTCACCAATTAAGATGTGACAGATTCAATGAGTATAATTGATTATAGTTTATAATTCTTGTTTCCTATTGCTTCTTGTTACTGATTTGTGCGTTATGCTTTAGAAAACTAGCTTCTTAATTGCAAAGCGAAGATGTCTAGGGAAATGCAACTAGGTTAGAGGAAGCCCAGCAATACTCTTCATACTACCTTGCCATGTGGGTGAATTCCGATTTAGGTGTTTTATTTATTAGATACTTACACATTCCATTACGAGGGTGACGAGCAATACGTAGAATTGGATAGCTAGCAAGGAGAAGTGCATCCTAGGCAAATACGCTTCATTGTATAATTGTTTTCTAGTTTATTTTATATCTTGAAATTAGGAGTAGTTAATTAGTTTAAACAAACCCCCTTTCAAACTCGAGATTTTACTGCTTTCTAAAAAACATAAAAATACAAAAATAATCTTCTCTCAACCTCTAGACCTTAAGTAACCATAAAATTCGAGCCTACCCAAACTATTCTCCTAGAGAACGATAATAACCCTCCCTCTGAGTCTTGCCTATACTATACTACAACGGTTAGGTAGACTGCCTAGGAGGGTTGTAAAACTTCTGCGTTGCAACCCCCCGCATCACCCATAATGAACTCCAAATTGCAAGTAGGTTACTCCATGAGTATTTCTTCATTTTTCCTCGTCTATTCGTTCCAATGCCTTGATTAACCTGAATCTGCAATATAAACGAATTAAGTACCAGATTCACATTAAAAGAATATAAAACAAGGCAATAAACATGGGAGTTTGATATAAAAAGTATTAATTATTTGATGTTTTCAAATATTCCTCCACTTGAATTCTACTTGCCTTCAAGTAAACCTTTATAATAATTTTCGAAAAAGATACCTCCCACGGTATCTTATAAGACATGAATTTAAAAAAAATACTTAAGCTAGAAAATTCCAAAGCGATCACCTCACGAAAGGAAAAATGAATCACACTCATACTCTCACTAATCTACATGTTTTATTTTTGGTGATCATTTAACTGCTCAGTTATGTCGAGTATTCTATCATAGGCTTGGCATGAATACTAATATCCACCACTAGAGTCATGATGAAACTATTCTAAAATGCAAATGGGTTAACACAACAATAAGGCTAATGGGTGGATCATTCTTATGATACAATCTTTGCCAATACCAATACTCTAGAGAAAGCGACAAAACCACAAATCCTCGCCCAAATCCATGAACGAGACACCTATGATTGCTCAATTACTTAACTCGAGTAAGCTAAAGGTTAGGATTAAGAATGATTAAGGGTATGATAAAGACATGGGAAAACATTTAATTGGTGTAAACATAAAAGACACAAAACAAATAGTTTCCTAAGTCCACACTCTCTCCGTCACTAGTCGCATTCAAATCTCAAAAGGTAAAATCTGAGGGTCAAGAGTCAAGGGGTCTTCAAAATACACGAGTTAATGCGTAGAATATGTAACGTAATCTCCATAAACTAGGCAAGTAAGATGCATTAACTCGACCTTCATCATCAATGAACAAAAAATTATGTGTCATTTTAAAAAAAATTATGGTCAAAATTAGCACATATTTTAATCAAATATAATCTCTCATTTCTGTCTCCCTTCCCTCCATTTGAGATGTACAATGCCCTTATTATATAAATATACACATAAATAGAAAAGAGATATAGAATTGGCATGGGGTTATAAGTGTTACCCGTTTACATACATCAAAATAGACATGTATAATCAACATAAGCTGGCTAAAGCGGGAATACTACCAATATACAATATGACATAAAAGTTGATTTATATTTACGATCAGCTATAAACAAACTAATAAAAAATAAACACTTGCTTGCATGTTTTTTTATGCAAGACAAGGATACAAAAATGAACAATACGGACACATATACATAAGAGCTTCCCCCCACTTGAGATCAACTATCTTCTAAACCTGACTTTTTTTCAAATACCCTTTATCATAACCCGTGACATTCACTAGTGGAACCAAATTTAACTAGCAACTCACCGACTATAGACTTTAAAGAAACTATAGGGTAGGTCAGGCAATTGGTGTAATGAAACAAACATATAATGGGTTTAACAAATGAAAGGAATGACTCAGCAGGTTGTATGATGATATCACAAATCAAGACCTAGATGAGTTTCTGAGAAAGAACTAGAGAGAGAAAGGATGGTTGACACTTATAGAGAGAGAAAGAGAGAATAACATAAAATAGGAGTTCTTACAAATGGCCAACACCCTCTCTATAGGATGGAGAGGGCTTATATACTTCCTAAAGTGGACGGCAAGCCCATGGTTAGTCTATGGACTTGGCCTGGTTAGCTTACACGTAACCGAACGATTGACTACGAGCTACAATATACTATTTTGGAAGTGACCGAGTCTTTTCTTGATTCCTAACAATCTCCCCAAAGGGAGGTCACTCCAAGTTATAAAAAATTTAATCCTAGCATTCTATGAATGTCTTTGTTCTTGCTCATGGTCTTGATTCTTTGTTCTTTATCTTGTATTAATATGTAGTGGGCTTGATCTTGAGCTTGCTCCTTCTTGCATAATGAACTATGATCTTGAACTTAATTGAGATCATTAACCAAACATCATCTCTTTGTGTTATCTTGTAATCTTTTGCCTCCTTGCGATCTTGTGACCTTTTGACCGACATGCTCATACTTTCTTTATCTTGAAAGCTATTAGATTATCTTCCTTGGATTGCTTCATCTTGAACACATAATGACTTCAAGGAAGATCTTTTGAGTATCAGAGTAGCGGAAGACTTGAGTAACATGTACTTGAGCTTTCATCATATCTTTATATTTGTCGATCGAGTATGAGCATGCGGTTATGAACTTGACTTTGCTGAAACGAGGTATCATCATCTCCGTCTTTACATGAACCTGTAATAAAATAGTTAGCAATGAAGCTTGTGGACGAATATGGCTTTATCATGCGCCTGGGTTTGGTTGGATTAACCTTCGGTTTCGTGAAGACCGACCTGTGATCACGTAGATTCAAATTAAAAAGAATCTCCTTGATAGGATTTCCATCATAAGTATCGGATCTTCCGATGTGTGAACATCAAAATTACCTTACTTGATTGTTCTCTTTATCAGAACGTCTTAAAGCAAACAACATGATAAGAGTGAATCAGTTAGTTACAATCTTACCGATTAAGTCGTCAATTCATAATCTGGACCGAATTGATATCCAGTGTCACAAGTTTGATCTATATAGGATCTCACAAGTCACCTACCGCAAAGCTTGTTTGATGTTGGCTCTAGAAGGATTTCCATCGTCATTGTGAATACTTAAGTATCACTATGATGTTCTGGCAATATCATAAGGATTATGTGTAGGACTCTTAAGATATTACTTGTTTTCACAGTGTATTAACAACAAATATATTGGAGTAGTGTCCTAGTGAGATTTATGGATGATTTCTTTATTGGCTCTAGACTCAATAGTGCACATTTGGTTTTAGTAATCAAAGGCTGGAGCAGACTGCCACCTTTTCAATACCAACTAACTCAAAGTGAGAAAGTTGATAGAAATGTGTTTAATCTCCATAAGACATGAAACAGAATCTTTTGAGAGACCTTGAGTGGCTAGGGAGGGTTGTGCATCACATGACTAGGTCCATGATGACTATCTTCAATACCCGACAACAGCTTAGTGTTTCTGATAGGATATGTATTGACCCAGTTTTTTCCTAAGTGTAAGGAGGGCTTCTTTCTTTTCACCCTTTATCTTTACATTTTTTTATTCTTCAACCCCTTCAATGCTTACCAAGACTTCATCACTAACACCTTGTTGGGGTTCTTCTAGTGCTAGCTCTATCTTAGTCTGCATTATTCCCTTTTGTAGGATCCCTTTGCTAAATGGATCTTAACCTTTAGCTTGTAAAGGGTTTGTTGCCTTAGATAAATCTAAAGTAACAATGATGAAACAATGATTAACCACTATTGATTACGCGGAATTTAATCAACAATGTAAAGAAGAACATAATTTAAAACACTTTTATATTGAACGTTAAATCTGCCTAGATTACAGATTACAAACTATGATTACTATTCGATCTCTATGATCTTCTGTAGAACTATATCTACTAACTATGCCTAGGG
>BQNB010102623.1:0-24202 GCA_026074375.1 Tanacetum coccineum | reverse complement strand
TTTCACTCGTGTACTTACTTCCAAGATTACCCATATCAATCATAATTCACATATAAGCACATATACCATATTGCACATCTTAAACCACTCCAACTTAACACATAAAAGATGCTTCATCAAATAACTACTTACTTATATCAAATTGAAATCGAAACGACATAAAGGAACGAAAGTCACGCAACGACTTCCAAAATACGAAATATCCGAAAGAAATAATCAATAACAACATGAAGCGGTAAAAGACGGGATAAACTTATGCTGGGCCTCGCTTGGGTTTGACTTTGCCTCCGCAAGAAGCACCCGACTCCGTGGGTCCAGCCCTATTACACATATCCGACAAACGATCAACTATCATATCTCCTTCGGTTCCACAAGAGGCTCCTTATAACGCTTAAGTCCAGTTGGGAAAACGGTTCCCCAACGAGACTTCTTACGGGTGGGGGAAAACATAACTAAAATACTAAGAAAGTAATACGTATCATATCAGATAGTGGTAGGCAAAATAACTAAAATGACAACTTAGCAAAATATAAAATATATAAGCTATGCACAAAAAATAGGCACAAAAAATAGAAGGGAAGCATAACAGTTATAGCATTAAACACTTAAGCCCTAAATGCATCTACATGAAGGACCCCTAGGTTATAGTCTAGGCTCAACCACCTACTTCTCTATAACCAAAGGCTCTGATACCAATCTGTCACACCCCGCTAAGGCGGAAACGCGAGGCGTAACATCATGGATATCATCACAACACAATGACGTCTATAAAGAGAATTCTACATGCAATAAATAAGCAAAGTATAGACACAAAGTGTCATAACAATACCCATAAAACTAACCAAAACACGACGTCTTGTATTAATGACAAAGGGTCTCATCAATACAAAGACATAAATGACTTACGAACCTAATAAAATCAAATAGCATTCAAAAGAATCCATGCAACAAACACGAACAAAACTCAGGAGCGAACTCCAAATGCATTCCTACGGTCTTTCTGGCCACTTCTTTTAGCCTTAACATCCTCATGATGCTCACCCCAAAATGATGCTTTAAAAAGTCAACACAATGGTTGGTGAGAGTCATAGGTTTAAGACACATAAAAAAACCTTTCAAACAATTGTTGTGATTATTAAACAATTCATAACAACCATACGTGTCTCGCGGTCCACGTATACATCACATCACTCACAAAAGGGTCATGGGTAGCTCACTACCCTCCGATCAGAACACAAAGTCAGTAGGTATTATTTCAACTTCAGTTGGATTTGATTGTGTAGTAAAACCCACTCTCCAACCGAACTCACATACCATAAAACAACTCTAATTGATCACAAAGCCATGGAGCGTATCACATAAACAACTCCAATTGATCACAAAGTCATGGAGCGTATCACATCATAATCAATAACCATATAACACATAATCACAACAACTAAAACAATTAAACTCATATCGTCATTTTCACCCCAAGAAAACATAAGAAAAAGGGGCTATGAAACTCACCTGGTGGTAAAGCAATTCCCAAAATCCTCGTACAAAGCTAAACAAAAAAATAACACGTGTTACACGTTACTAAGCCAAAAGCTTAAGCACATGTAACAATCATACGATGGATGTCTAAGGTGTTCATTTACCCTCATGGGTCACCCCGACACCATGCCCAACATTTACCAATTCGTTTACACACTTTTTTAGTGTTCAACAATTTACCCGAAAACACATAATTTTAGTGTCACTTTACCATTTTCTAAACCACCCCTACTGACCTTTATAAATTTTAGCAAAAATCACAGGTTCAATATCAGGAGTTTATTATCTCCATTATTTTTCCACTAATTTATTTCCCTTCTTAAGTGCTCCAAATAAAAGCAAACTTTTAACTACTCAGTTTTAGATCTGAACGAACACTAAAATGTTTGGACCTAAAAACCATAATTAGACTCCAAATCAGAAGCTCTCCTTTAGGGGATTTTTAATAGACACATAGAACTAAACTCCTGTAGGTTGGCTAATCTTAATTCGAATTTTATGTGGGGGTTTTACACCTCGTAATCTAACCTAAATCTGACCCGAATTTACTGCTTTGACAACATTTCTTGTAACCGACATTTGAATGACTTCCCGGCCTTAAAAACTTTCGAGGCTGGATGTTATGGAAACTAGACTCACTAAGATTATTCTTAGGCACCGGAATCATATCAATTCATGGTTCTAACCTCTAGATATTCACGAAACAACATAGCCTTAAATTCTGCTCAAACCTAAATCAAGTTCTAACACGATCTAAACCCTAACGATTACACCAACTCGCATCTAATTGATTACTAAGAACCCTAATTAGATTATAAACTTTAATGTACAGAATATTATGAAACCCTAGATCCACCATAACTCTTGTTACATGAATTAAATCAATGATTAAACTAATTAAGAAAAACTAAATATACCTTAAAGCTTGTTTCCTTCACAAAATCAAAACCCTAAATTTTTTCTCCTTCTTTTTCTTTTAGGATCGGCCGAACAAGCAATAGGGGGGTTTGGGATTTTATTTTTCGTATTTATAAGCCCCTAGAATAATCCTAGATAATTTCTAATTAGAGTCCTAGTTTAATTAGGCTTTTATTTCCTTTTTTTTCTTTTTCTTTTCTTAAAATTCGTATTTACTATTCATTTATAAAAAAATTAATTAATTAATTACTTTCAATACCTTAAGTTTTTATAAAAACCTAAGCTAATTTGGTAAACCATTTTGCTTATAAACTATTTTCTAAAAATAACTTTTCATTTCCTAATTCACTTTTTATATATGGAAAGTTTACTACCAACTTCCATATTTCAACCACATTATTCCTTTCCCATATCACACACTTCCTATAAACGCTTAATCCTTAAAACCAAGAATTGACGTAGCAATGCATGCACACGTCTTTCATATCCATTATCATCACACGTGAACGAATGGAATACTTAACACCAAACTCAAACACACTCAAAATGAGATGCCCATACACCTCAAAATGATATCAAGCACATAATTAACTCACTTAGCCCACATAAATTCACATAGCACAACACTTACACGCATAAAAATGAACTCTTAGCCATTTCTAAAGGTTTAAACTAACATGCTCAAATCACGGTTGTCACAATATGAAAGATGGTCTAACCTTGTTTTCTTGAAAGCTTAAAAAAATGGCTGCTATGGTTTGAGTAGGGTTCGACTAAAAAAAAGAAAAGAGAGAATACAGATTTTTTTATAAAACATTGATTTGAGTTGGACTCCAAGTTGGATTGGGTTTTTGCCTCTCCCCTTTTCCTTGTTAAGCCGATCCACAAACAACCCCTATATAAAATTTAAAATATTTTTTATTTAAAACAAAACTACCTATTACACATTTACCTTAAATCTTTAAATAAATACATAACTTAATTAAAAACACTTACACTACTTATTAAATATATTTTTTTAACATTCTTTTAAATACACTACTTAAAATTTAAGACACATAAACCACTATAAATTTACTAACTAAATTAATTTATTACAACCCAATTGAATTATAAAAACTTAGTATACTAGATAATCTATACTCAAATCAACGATTCACACTCGATATCCCTAAATTCTCAATCGCTTTAAATGCTCAAATGCACTAAAGCTCAAACTCATTATCAAATTCGAAATAGAATGACTAAATCATCCATTTCTATACCCACAAGCACGTATATTGACACACATATCATATCACATAAAACACCAAAATCGACTTAAGCGCATAACTTAAAACACATAAAGCTAGCTAGGTTAACACTAACAGTTAAACTAACCTGGCTAAATCGCGGTTGTCACAATGTTAACTTCCTCAATTTGTGGGATTGCTTCAAGATGGTTTGCAGCCTTTCATAAGGGGGTGTTTGGATGGCTGCTGTAAAGGGGTGTTTGGATGCTTGCTGTAATTAGCACCTAAATCAACCAAATATCACAAAATAAGATTCTAGGATAATAAAAGTTTATTATCCCCTGTTGTAAGAGGGTGATTGATTCAGGGAATAAAAGTTTATTAGTCTTTGGATGCCTAATGTATCAACCACCCTCTCATGGCTAACAAAATATAACAGATAATTACCAAGACTATATTTCCAATCAAGACATCACCAACTAATCATTTGAGTAATGACGTTGGCATCTCCCAGATAGACATAAATTAAATATGATACTGTCTATTTGTGGTGTTCCAGTTTATCACATAATTTTATGTTTTTAGCACATAATGTCAAGCTACAACATACAACCCTTCATTAAGCAATTCTTTCTGTGTAACAATTGTTGTTGTATGGCTAAGTATAAGGACAATATTCACTCACCAAGATCAGACCTACCCTCCTTCGCCATATCCAAAAAATATCAGTGACCTACAAAATCTCTCCACATAGAAATCTAAAAGTAACACCTAAATTTTCCAGAAAAGAATAGAAGGTTGTACATTATTTTAGTGCCTACCTCGTGATTATTATATATTTCATATCAACATTATTCATGCGACTGCCATTGTTGAAGGATGTGAACCTGTATCAGAAGAAAAGATAAAAAAAATTACAACACACCTTTATACTTTCCATAATAAATTAAAAAAATAAGATCTGGAAAAGTTGAGACCTGCAAAAAACCCCAAAATTTATAAAGAATCTGAAGTTAACAAACCTCACATATTATGACAAAATTCAAATTTCAAAATTAGAAACAACTAAACAAAATAAACCAAAACTGAAAACAAAGAACTCAAATTCCACATAAACTAAACATCAAAGAACGCTGAATTTGTGGGAATGCTCTGACTGGTTCCCCATCTTCCTCATCTTGTTGAGTCATAATTTTTTAGGGCTTTAAGATCAGTTAGGATGTGTGGGGAGATAAAGGATTGCATGTAGTTTGTAACCACATAATGGTTTGTATTATGCGGTTTAAGATTGTTTGAAATTCAATATGAATAGAGGGTTAAATACCCGGAGTTACAATCACATGAACCTTCCACCTTCATATTAAATATCTGAAGATTGCATTGAGGGCTCATTCACTTGATTACTTGAATAGAAGTTCACCACCGACTTATAAACTATTAATGGATACTGCCCTATTAAATTTAAAGGTTGTATCTTTTAGTATAATAGATATCTTTGCATTTGGCTTAAGAGTTAATATTAAGTATAAAACAGATTTTTCACTCAATTCAAATATAGAAATATATCTCGTACAAAGGACGAGTAAGTGGTACCAAGACAACATAAAACATACAACAACAATATGCAACTTTAGACACCATTTCAATATATAACTATCTTGTTGTCCATAAGACACTTTATCTCTTGTGTATGTAAAAATGATATCAATATTCTTGATAAGGGGTTAAGGGCTTAACAAATGCACATGTTTAGATATTAAAATATAAGGACTATCTATCCACTTTATAATGCATTTAGGACTTTCTTTAAAAAAAAGTCTTAAATTTTTTAAGACAATGAACATTAGTATGAAAGAAAGTCTTAAATAATTGAGTCAATAAATAAATTCTACACTACATTAATTTCATTATAATGTAAATTAATTACACATTAAATTTTAGTATTAAAATGGATGTTACAAACTTACAATGATACAAATTTATAGTTGTAAACTTTATAACAAACACTTAATTTTTACTAAGTTCAAATGAATATTGTTATGCATATCTATATGTATGTATGTATATATATATATATATATATATATATATATATATATATATATATATATATATATATATATATATATATATACTTAACAAAAATTTAGACACACACTTACTCTTTTAAAACTACCAAAGTGGTAAACCGTCAAATACCGACTATCATTGCATACCGCTTAAAAATCAAATGAGAAGTTTTCTTAAAATGAGAAGGATAAGAAGTAACTATAACCGCATATCCGAGATGCATAGACTTAAATTAGATGCATATCTATAATCTTAGATGCATTATAATGCATCATAATGTGTTTTCTAGCTTTTAATTAGATGCATATACGTATTTTAGATGCATTTCATAATTTCTCTTGTTTTTTGGTCCTCAACATGTGCCAAAATCATGAAAATCAATTTGCACCATTTACACATCAAATTAACTTTCGAAACTCTATATGGTGCATCTAGATGAATAGAAATGCATCTAATGAAAATCGTTGCATCTCAAATGTGTGGTTTTAGTCACTTCTCACCACTTCTTATTTTAATTTACTTCTCATTGGATCCCTACTCTATATATATATATATATATGTAACAGAAATTTAGACACACACTTACTCTTTTAAAACTACCAAAGTGGTAAACCGTCAAATACCGACTATCATTGCATACCGCTTAAAAATCAAGATACGATAAAAAAAATACATATTTGGTATAGCCACTACTTTGCGCGGGTGCCATGCTAGTTTCATTAATAGGCATACAAAAATCCCTGAATATCTATCATCAAGTAATAAAGCAAGCAATAAGAATATACTTGAAAATTTAAATATATACTATAAGAAAAATATAGGTCCTGTAAAGAATCATAAACTTACCATAATCCTTTGTCAAAATACAACATGATGTTAAACTAAAATGTGAAGTTACCACAATTCTTTAGGAATCTCATGGGCATGTACCGGTAATTGTAGCTTTCTGATTCTCATGAAAATATTGTACGCAAATTTGTTTATCTAAAATAACTTAACAAAATCACATAGTGAATCTATATTTTATGTATCCAACAACTTTTAGAGCAAAATGTGTGGACGCACAAAACCATTTAAATTTATATATGTCTCGAGCCTCATGTGGAGTTCTACTTGTAAGATGTTCCAACAGCTATTGTGTTTTTCCACATGTACGGTTTTATATTCTTGAAGTATGAAACCTAAAAACGGATGCACACACAAGTAAGAACACATTAGTTTTAATAAAATATACTCAATATACCCATTATAAACAAAATAAGTACATAATAAACCATGGGAAAAAATCCAGTCAAGTCATATTAGATTGCATGTAGAATAGTCACTTAGTTTGGGTCAAAACGGGTGATAGAAATGGTTGGGTCATGTGTTGTTGGGTAAGGGCTCAAAATGGTTCATTTTTCATATGGAGCAAAACGGGTCAGTCGGGTTTGCCCAATCTTAAAGATCTTTTTACAAATAAATAGCAAAATATATTATTTTAACTTTAATGATATGATGATACCTTTTCTTTATTAAAACGAGTTAGAAAGTTGTAAGCATTAGTAGTAACTTTTAGGCCAAAACAAATCTCAGTCAGTTTTGCGACATCTGTTCGGATGCATAGTGAAATGCTTTGCCCTCAGAAGTGTACTTATGAACATTATATTGATACGTGACAACAAAATCTAGATGCCTTGCATATTGTAGTATGATATAATCATCATCTCAGTTTGTGGAAATATCACACAACTAATTCATTGATATGTTTTAACAAATACTACAAACTGTTTGGAAATGAGTGAGTTGTTTGTAAATCGTCCCATGATAAAATGAATGAAAATAGAACATTAACTAAAAAAGCTTATGAAGTTACCTTTGAGCAAGAGATAACATACTCTGAGAGTACTCGTCACCTGCACACACAAAAGATAATGGTTCCTTTGCTTTGCGATGTCTGATATAACTTACCAAAAGTTGTCGCATGTAAAAATAAATAACTATGTAACGCTAATTTGGTCCTACTTTCATGCTAATTGTGTGGACCAAATCATATTTTCGCAAAGGAAAATGTTAAAATCGATTACTTGTATAATATTTTAATATGCTTACCATTGTATAAGAAACAAAAACATTCATATTAATACTTAATATTCCATCATGTTGGTCAGACATCAATGTTAAGGATCAGTAGAAGTGAGAACAGTTAACCAAAACACGTGGCCAAACAAATTAGGGGCTGCAATAAGAGCAATGGTACAAAAATACATTGCCAATATTTGCCTCAAATAATTCTAAGGCGGTATACTCAAGATGGTAAAAACAAAATTAGTCTTAAAAGCACACCTTACGATTCATTAATTTTTTTGTTCAATATCCAAAATTAAAATTTAAACCTACAAAATAGAACTAAAGAATATCAATCTTTTCTTTCATTAGCCATCATCATTCTTGGTCATAACCTGAAAGAAATAAACATTTATTCAAATATCCAGTCATATTGTGTTTTGAGAATAAACATTTAGTGAAATATCAAGTCATATAGTGAGTAATACCATTTTGCTAATGGTTTAGGGGTTGACCCAAGCAGTTTCAAGAGGTTGATTGAAAAAAAAAGAAATTATAACTTATTACCCTATAGGGGCGGACCTATGCACGAGCTACGTATAGCACGTGCCACATACGATTGAATTCGATGAAGCGTAACTTTCATGTGAATTTTTTTGATATTCCAGAAGTGCTACACCTAGTTTAGAGAGATGCACCTAAATAAACAAAAATAGAACAGAGAAATGCTTTCGAGTTTTTTTTCATGGAAAAAATTTACGATAAAAGATAAACAGTAGAAGTTTATTCTTGAAAAAGATAAACAGTAATCTTCGTTAAATAATATTAAATATCTATATGTTTACTTTTTACTGAAGTTACTTTATTTTTTGTCACTATATACACGTGAGGCACAGGCCATAGGGAACACACTGGAATTTGTTTAATGATAAATTTAGTTTTAGTCATATGACTGTTCAAAATAAAGTTTTAGTCATATGAATGAAAGGAGAATCGTAAACATAATATATCAACGAAAATAACACTAATTCTATGTCAAAACATTCTAATGTACTTTGGTACGGTAGTTTTCATTTGTGTTTTACTTTTATTTGCTAAAAAGTTATAGGTATAAAAATGTCTAATTTTATTTAGGATGCAAAAGATTTATATTATTTCAATATTTAATCAGTGTTTTTAAAGGCGCGCCTTTGCGACGCTAAGGCGTGACGCGTGGCCTCCATGTTACGAAACGGACCAAGGCGTCGACTCTAGGCGTGCCGATAGATGAGACGTGAAAAAGCGCGCTAAGGCGTGAGGCGTGGCGAGCCTTTTATATTCAACTCCGATAAATTTTCCTTTTTTCCAAATGAAGAATATTACATGTAAGGATAGTTTCTTAACTTTATTCATATGTACAACGCTTAATGTAAACTCAATATATACGAAATATGATATAAATATATAAATATTTTCATATTTTGGGTCACCTTAAGCCACGCCTTAAAAATGCAAAGGCTACGACATAGCCGCAAAGGCGTGAGGCTTGGTCATGCCGACACGCCACGCCTCATGCTATTTATAACCTTGTATTTAATACATGCTATGTTTACATTACTTAGACCTAAAACCTAAAAACGGAAAAAAGCATGTTTTACGCTAATCAATCAACCAACTAAAACTAAGATTTGAGAAGCGAAGCGAGCCGAAATTGTGCCACATACAATATAAAATCCTGCGTCCGCCACTGTTACCCTACTCACTCATTTTTCCAAGTCAAGATTAAAATTTATGTATGAACAGAAAAACATCTACCTCAGGTAAAAGACGCTTACAATCGGTATGTATCATGAAATTTGAAAAGTGTGTCGGTACAACCTCTAGTCGAGCACAGTTCACGTGAGTGTATATGACGGCAATTTCTTGCACAATATCAAGAATGTTCTAATAAGTCAACTGGTTAGAAATTGTACTCGTATTCTTTGAAGTCAGTTTAATATTTTCAGCATGTAATCACTACTACATAAACTGGTTTTTCTCACGGTAAAATCTGTGAGAAATCCCGTGGGTAAAGGCCTTTTTTCCACGGATTTCACACGGAATTATTCCGATGCAAAAACCCTCGTGGGTAAATATTTTCCCACTGATTTTCCCATCGAACGTTGACTATTTCCCACGGATATTACCGTCGATAATCCGTGGGTATGATTTCCCACAGATTTCCCACATTTTCTAGCAACCATTTTTCACATATATTCGACGTTTTTTTGCCATAGATTTCCCATAGTTATTTTCCACTGATTTCTCATGAATATTTCCCGCTGATTTCCTACTGTTATTTCTGACAGTTTTTTCACAAATTTAAATTTCCCACAGAAAGATGTGGAAATTTTGTGATTAATATGTGGGAAACACGTGGCTAAATTCCGTAGTATTCATATTATAATCGGAGATTTTCTGGAATCCAAAATCTATATATATGAAAAACTAATATTTAAGTCAATAAACCATTAATAAATCACTAAAATAAAAAAAAATCAGTAACCAAAATGCATAAATGTGTCACCGATAGACATAAATCCGTAATCCAAAAGACATAGGGTAGCAATGTATAATCGGACGATGCAACATCGAAATTGTTTTCGACATACTGCAACCTAATAGTTCTAACACAAAAACAAAAGCCTAATTCCAAATTAGACTAGACTAGCTAGTTAGTTCGCTGCTCTTTGAGCCTTTGCAGCCACCCTCTTTATCATCCATCTTTTTCTTTAGATCATCATTTTGCTTTTTCAGAATTTGCATCTCCTATTACATTCAATTACACATTACTGTATTAGAATAACTCTTCAGAATAACAAACTTTAAAAAGATGCGAGGATAGCAAAAATAGACAAACCTCATATTATAAACATGCTAAAACGTCAACAAAAATTGGTTGAGTGATTCATAGGATTTCAGAAATAGCGTGGACACATTGATTAAGTAATAGTAAGACTATGAAAAAATTCAATAGTCCAAACGCATTGTTTTTTCGCCATAAGCTCATGACACCGAACCTTAACGTAATTAAATTGTAATCAAAACCAGTACTCGAGGTTTGTGCCCTAACACGGATTACAGATGTTACAAAAACATCTACGAATTTTCTCAATAAGTTGCTTGCCAAACATCCTTCGAATTTTCTTCGAATGTTAATGCTCAATGGTCAAATAAGAAACCACAACATAGAGGGATGGTCAGTCCCAATTAGATCTATCCATAACACTAGCGTATACCCAGCCAGTTATTAACGGTTCATGAAAAAGGGGTCTTAAATGGCAAACCGGTAAACATTAGGCAATAATGGTAATCAGGAAATAGCATTATGTTTTGAAAACACTTGTGTCCAAAGAAATCAAGCATGTAATCTCCCCCGTATTTAATAAAGCAAGTAGTAGAAAAAGGGGCTACGAACTCACCTTGAGTGAATGGTAATCAACAAGTATTCACAATAGAAAATGCGTCACGCTTACGATCGAATGCAACCTAATCCAATATAGGTCGTATAAGTACTAAACACTTGATTATTTATAGGTCGTATAGCTCATCATACTATCGTTCGGGCTATCATAATTAAGAGGTCATGTAGTGACGTATGAGGAGCTAGGACACTTTAAATCGTAAATCCAACAACTCGTCGATACGCCACCCCGAAGAGGCCTCATTATGAAACTCCCTAGTAATATAGCACTTTGCTTAATACCACATATAGGTCTATATAGTTCAATCACCATCTAATTGTTTTGGTAAAATTGTGTTTAATTAGTAAAAACGTTTATAATTACCGTTTTAGTAAAACTAACATAACTTTTGCGTTTTAAGCCTGATTTTGACGTTTCTTATGCCCACGCTTTCGTATTAGGACGAGTTATCATAATTTGACATTTTCCATATTTTGACCCTCTGGTGAACAGTAACTTTTACTGTTCACATCAGACGTGAGTTTTATTTAAATCGTATTTGTTGTCGTAAAACCCGTAAATGTCGTATTTTATTCGTTATAGCTCCGTTTTTAACGATTCTTTCGAGGACCGTTTCGTTATGAAAGTTCTATAATTTTATGAGGTTTACAAAAATATAACTTTCTGTCATGAACAGTAACTTTTATAAAAATAGTTTTATAAAAGTATTAATTATCGTAAACTCGCGAAATTCATAACTCGTTCGTTATTAATTAAAAAATTACGATTCTTATCATTTTGGAATCCTAAAAATATGTATTATTTGTTAAAAATATCAAACTAGCTGTTTGATATAAGTTTTATAAAAGTTATTTTATAAACTCCGTTTAATTAACGTATAACCAGTTTTTAACCGTTATCTTTTTCGTTATTAATCCGTTTTGACACAGTTTATTATCATTTTCGAATCGTCGTGAAATGTATTTTTTATAAAATATAAATTAACGTATGTTTTGTATACACTTTTGGGACAGAAGTTTAGGGGTAACTTTATTAAGTCTATTTTTTAAAACTTGTTTTTATATTTTACACTTTTATAACTTTACCAAAAGTGTACTAGTGTTTTACTTCCATTTGATCTTTATTTTTGTGTTAATATATCATTACTAAAAGCTATAAAAAACTATATTTCCAAGGAAAAATCCATGTTTACAAGTTTAAAAATATCCTAATGGTGAATTAACTATATAACATCACATTATTTTCATATAAATCATATAATTAAAAGTTAAGGGGCTTAAAGATAACCTTAATTGAGATGATGAAGGATGATTATACTTAAGTGCTAAACCTTGTTTAGACTTTAAACCCGAGATTATAAACAAGAAAAAACCTTTATTTTCTTAAATAAAAAAAATAGCTCCTTTTACTTGATTAATACATGAAAATGCTTAGCCAATGCTTGGAAACACCTTAGAATATCTTAGGATGGATGTGTATAGATGTGTATAGGTTGTAGAAAATTTTGTATGGGTTTGGTTAGAGGGGTGTTTGATGCCGTGAGCATGCAAGGAGAAAAAGGAAGGATTTTGTTGATTTTTGCTAAGTGTTTAAGCATGTATGTGTTATCTCTCTTATGTAATGCATGTATATATGGAAGTCTTGGTCAAAAAGGTAAGTATAGAAGTCCAAGAGCAAGATGAGGGTTTCAAGGGTTCATGCTTTCTTGTCTAGAGTCAAAGTAACAAGGTATGGCTAGGTTTTAAATGCAAGAGATGTACATTGACCAAGTTGTGGATTTTTCTTATTTCTTTGTATTATTTGCCATAAATTCAGCCAAAATAAGATATATGTGATGTTGTTGAGTAATTTTTATGTATTGGGTATAAATGTGGGTATTTATTGAAGCGTAGAAAAGTTTTGGTGGTTCCGGGTATGCCTAAACGTATTTTATTGCGAAACGTAATCACTTTACGCAACCAATAAAAATAAAATATAAAAAGTTGATTATTACTTTTGTAAAAATAATATATTGCTTGCTTGACGAAAACTTTAATTCGTTTGGTGCCCGTTTACGTTGATTGTTGATTTTTAGTTTACGCGATTTAACGTATCGATTAAAATTAAAAGCGAACGCGTACGAGAAAATAAAATAAATAGTGAATTTAAATAGCGTCGTAAATGACCTGAAAATACGAAATGTTACAGTCTCCTCCGGTTAAAAGAGCCTTGTCCTCAAGGCTCAAGTTGCGGCACTTGAGGAAGGTACGGGTTTGGAGAAAAAGATGCGGATATTTCTTCCGGAATAATATTGATGAAAAGGTGTAGATAATTTTTTTTTTTTATGTGAACAGTGCCCCAACGGTCGGTGAACAGTAACCCCCAACGGTTACTTTCCCCCTTTTTATACAAAATTTTCTCCTCCATTTCTCCATACAACACTTAATCTTTCACTTACATTTTCTCTTATCCAATCCTCAAAAATGTTGCACATCATCACGATCTTGGCGATGGCGACCGCGATAGCACTCAGCATTTATCTTGCCTACTTCCCATACGTCGAAGGACTTTCTGTATTTGGCTTTATTTAGCAATTCTCGTTTGCCGGTCATTTATCCTTGCTATTGGCGTGGATATATGCTTGTGGACTAGATATTATGGTTAGGGGAGGGTTGAATAAAACTTGTATTTACTTATGTCCTTATTGTAATCTTATTTCTAGAGAATAACAGGATGTTGTGGCAACAAATTTATTTGTTATTTTCATTTTATGATCTTTTGTATATTTCTTTCCATGCTTAGTAATCGTTTGCATTCTCTTTTTTAAATGGCTTTAACTTGAGCGTTCAAAATTAGTGACGTTTTTTTTTATAGAATTTATATAGTAAGGTGACGAAGTTTTCACAATACATTACTTTGATAGATAATTCGAAATCATTCGGTACAACAGAAATTTAAGCAAAAGTACAAAAGAAATTTAGACGAAAGTTCAAAAAGAACTTTAAGCAAGAATTCCTAAAGGAATAAGTATAGCATTGATTTAATCCTACCATGTTGTTAAGGTTTTGATTGGTTATCATCCTACTAAGGAATGCACACATCTCCATGTGCTTCAGTAACTTTAACTTGGTTCCTTAGTTTACGGTTCTTTAACTCCGGGCTCACTCATGTACAGTGCACATGTTTCCCACAACAAAGCAGTCACATTTTGTAGCGAATTGCCTCCCGCTACAGGAATCCTAGTTCGACACTCCCCTTCCTGGTGACCAAGCTTGTGACATTTGCCACACCTAAGAGGACACGGACCTGGCTGATGATGTGCCTTGCACCTATTGCACCATGGTAAGTTCCCAGCGTAGCCTCTACCCTTAGCTGGGGCTGCCACATAAACCTTAGCAGCTTCTGTCTTTGTTTTGCTGCTGGTGATAGTTGTTCCCTTCGCTGGTTTTCCCACTTCATTTTATTTGCTATCACCGATACTTAAGCCTTAGCCTGTACCCCTTGTTCACATCAGTTCTCGAGCAATGTTGGATTGAATCATGCAAGTCGCAGGCTTTGAGAAGGAACTTTTCCTTTGATTCCTCGGGAAATCCTCGAATGTGCTTTTCAATCTTTTTATTTCTAGTTGACATCCAACTCAGGACACACAAAACCAGTTCGTTGGAAGCGATTGTTGTATGCTCGATGTCATTCTCCTTTAAAGTCAAGTCCTAAGCTCTTGCTCCATCCTTTGATTTTCAGGTTGTTGGGCAGTATTCAGTAGTCATCATAGCTTTTACGTTGCTCCAGGGGATCTGATTAGCATTAGCAAGTCCCAAAGTTTGAACATTTCCGTTCCACCAGGTCAGAGCACGACCCTCGAACGTGCACATAGCAAACTTCACTTTGTCATCTTCAGCACATTTGCAAATCTCAAACAACAACAAAAACATGCTCCATTTTTAGAACCAACGTTTCAGTCCGACTTACACACTTCAGTCCCGTTGAAAGAGTGAGGTTTTGCCGTTTCGTAAAATGTCTTATACGAAACATCCATGCATCTCTGGTGCAACAGTCCCTCCAGTATTTGCTGATCCAGATCCACCAGCATTGTTTGAGTCAGTTCTTGTCTTTTCATATTCTTCAATAGCTTTGGCCACACGCTTTTCCACTATCCTCTTAACAGATTTCTTCTTAAATCTCCTAGGCGGCATGATTCTAGCCATGCAAGTACACAATTCGTTAAGAATTTATAATGGTATGCAAAGTCATGGCACGTGATAATAAGAGAGAAAAGGAAATAGAAAAGTGATATAAATAATCATAGTTTAATCAGAATGGTCAATATTTATATCATTGATCCGTTAGAAAAATAGATACTGATATGTCAAAAGATAGACGTAAGAGATCGAATTTAAACCAAGTATTATATATATATAAGATTATATATAATGCAATAATGACAATCGGAAAAGTAAGTAAGGATCAGGGAATACGCGCGCGTGGATATCGGATAGCGATGAAGGATTCTGTATTTAAAAATAAAAATAACTAGTAAACCATTTTAAATTTTGTGGTTCTTCATACTAGGTTTGAAAATGAACCTGTTCCCTATAAAACTTGGCTCTGGTACCATCTTTACACCCCCAAATCGAGTCGCTGCGGAAAGGTAACAAGGGGATGTAACGTACAAAGTACAAAAATCAAGATATAGAAAATGCCTTAAATGGACGTTAAAAATAAGTTTCATTCGATGTCATTACAAAAGATCAGAGTTTTCACGTTAAGGTCCTTAGTTTTATTTAAAGACAATTAAAACTTTTTAAGACAAAGTTTTATTGTATTTAAGAAATCAGAATTCCTCTAATTAGATATCCGTCACGGCTACATCCAAGCTTATACCTCGACATGAGATTAAAATCTGCTTAAAAACGTCAACAAATTGTTTGAGTGGAATTCATAGTGTATACAGGAAATTAGCGTGGACACACAAGATATAAGGTAATAGTAGACTAAGAAACAACATTCAATAGTCCAACACATTTTATTATTGACCCTGAGCTCATGTCACCGACCTTTAACGTTAATAAAAAACTGTAATCAAATCAAGTTCTCGAGGTTTTGTGCCCCATCACGGATACAGATGTTACAATATAATCCTAAGAATTTTCTTAATACAGATGCTGACAAACATCCTACGAATTTTCTTCGACTTGTTAAATGCGTCCAATGGTCAACTAGAAACCACAACCCAGACGGGGATGGTCAGTCCCGATAGATCTATCCACAATACTTGCGTATACCCAGCAGGTATTTAACGGTTAATGATAAAAAGGGGACTTAATGGCAATACGGTAACTTAGGCAAGATGTAATTCCGGAAATTAAACATACAGTGTTGAAAAAACACTTGTTCCAAAGAAATCATGCATGTAATCTCCCTCGTATTTAATAAAAGCAAGTAGTAGAAAAAGGGCTACGAACTCACCTTGAGTGATTGGTAATCAACAAGGATTCCACTATAGAAAATGCGTCACGGCTTACGGATCGAATGCAACCCTAATCCAACTATTAGGTAGTATAAGTACTTAACACTTTGGATTTATTTATAGGTCGTATAGCTATCTTTACTATCTTTCGGGCTATCATAATTTAAGAGGTCATGTAGTGTTACGTATGAGGAGCTAGGGACACTCTTAAATAGTAATATAACAACACGTCGATACGCACCGAAGATGGCTAATTATGAAATCCCTTTGTTATATAGCACTTTGTTAATTCAAATATAGGTCTATATAGTTCAATCACCATCTAATTGTTTTGGTAAAATTGTGTTTAATTAGTAAAAACGTTTATAATTACCGTTTTAGTAAAACTAACATAACTTTTGCGTTTTAAGCCTGATTTTGACGTTTCTTATGCCCACGCTTTCGTATTAGAACGAGTTATCATAATTTGACATTTTCCATATTTTGACCCTCTGGTGAACAGTAACTTTTACTGTTCACATCAGACGTGAGTTTTATTTAAATCGTATTTGTTGTCGTAAAACCCGTAAATGTCGTATTTTATTCGTTATAGCTCCGTTTTTAATGATTCTTTCGAGGACGTTCTCGTTATTGAAAGTTCTATAATTTTATGAGGTTTACAAAAATGTAACTTTCTGTCATGAATAGTAACTTTTATAAAAATAGTTTTATAAAAGTATTAATTGTCGTAAACTCGCGAAATTCATAATTCGTTTGTTATTAATTGAAAAATTACGATTCTTATCATTTTGGAATCCTAAAAATATGTATTATTTGTTAAAAATATCAAACTAGCTGTTTGATATAAGTTTTATAAAAGTTATTTTATAAACTCCGTTTAATTAACGTATAACTCGTTTTTAACGTAACTTTTTCGTTATTAATCCGTTTGACAAGTTTCTTACCTTTTCGGAATCGTCGTGAAATGTATTATCTTATAAAAATATAAATTAAGTATGTTTTTATACACTTTTGGGACAGAAAGTTTGGGTGACTTTATTAAGTCTATTTTTTAACCTTGTTTTTATATTTTACACTTTATAACTTTACCAAAAGTGTACAAGTCTTTTACTTCCATTATGACTTTATTTTTGTGTTCATATATCATGACTAAAAGCTCATAAAACTATATTTCCAAGAAAAATCCATGTTTACAAGTTAAACATATCCTAATGGTGATTTCACTATATAAACATCACATATTCATATAATCATATAAATGAAAAGTTAAGGGCTTAAGATAACCTTAATGAGATGATGAAGGATGATGATACTTAAGTGCTAAACCCTTGTTTAGACTTTAAACCCGAGATTATAACCAAGAAAACCCTTGTTTTCTTAATAAAACCCTAGCTTCCTTTTACTTGATTAATACATGAAAATGCTTAGCCAATGCTTGGAAACACCTTAGAATATCTTAGGATGGATGTGTATAGATGTGTATAGGTTGTAGAAAATTTTGTATGGGTTTGGTTAGAGGGGTGTTTGATGCCGTGAGCATGCAAGGAGAAAAAGGAAGGATTTTGTTGATTTTGCTAAGTGTTTAAGCATTATGTGTTATCTATCTTATGTAATGTCATGTATATATGGAAGTCATTGGTCAAAAAGGTAAAGTATTGATAAAGTCCAAGAGCAAGATGAGGGTTTCAAGGGTTATCTTTCTTTGTCTAGAGTCCAAAGTACAAGGTATGGACTAGGTTTTAAATGCAGAGATGTACAATTGACCATGTTGTGGGTTTTTTCTAATTTCTTTGTATTATTTGCCATAAATTCGGCCAAAATAAGACATATGTGATGTTGTTGAGTAATTTTTATGTATTGGGTATAAATGTGGGTATTTGTTGAAGCGTAGAAAAGTTTTGGTGGTTTCGGGTATGCTTAAACGTATTTTATTGCGAAACGTAATCACTTTACGCAACCAATAAAAATAAAATATAAAAAGTTGATTATTACTTTCGTAAAAATAATATATTACTTGCTTGACGAAAACTTTAATTCGTTTGGTGCCCGTTTACGTTGATTGTTGATTTTTAGTTTACGCGATTTAACGTATCGATTAAAATTAAAAGCGAACGCGTACGAGAAAATAAAATAAATAGTGAATTTAAATAGCGTCGTAAATGACCTGAAAATATGAAATGTTACAGCCTTTGCGACGCTAAGGCGTGACACGTGGCCTCCACGTTACGAAACGGACCAAGGCGTCGACTCTAGGCGTGCCGATAGATGAGACGTGAAAAAGCACGCTAAGGCGTGAGGCGTGACGAGTCTTTTATATTCAACTCCGATAAATTTTCCTTTTTTCCAAATGAAGAATATTACATGTAAGGATAGTTTCTTAACTTTATTCATATGTACAACGCTTAATGTAAACTCAATATATACGAAATATGATATAAATATATAAATATTTTCATATTTTTGCTCACCTTAAGCCACGCCTTAAAAATGCAAAGGCTACGCCATAGCCGCAAAGGCGTGAGGAATTGGTAATGTCAGTCTATCCACGCCTTCATGCTATTTTATAACCTTGTAATTTAATACATGGCTATGTTTACATTACTTAGACCTAAAAACCTAATAAAACGGAAAAAAAGCCTGTTTTTCGCTAATAATCAAAAACCATCTAAAACTAAGATTTGCGATACGAAGCGAGCCGAAATTGTGCAACATTCAATATAAAATAATGCGTCCGCCTATGTTACCTACTCACTCATTTTTCCAAGTCAAGATTAAAATTTATGTATGAACAGAAAAACATCTACCTCAGGTAAAAGACGCTTACAATCGGTATGTATCATGAAATTTGAAAAGTGTGTCGGTACAACCACTAGTCGAGCACAGTTCACGTGAGTGTATATGATGGCAATTTCTTGCACAATATCAAGAATGTTCTAATAAGTCAACTGGTTAGAAATTGTACTAGTATTCTTTGAAGTCAGTTTAATATTTTCAGCATGTAATCACTAATACATAAACTGGTTTTTCTCACGGTAAAATCTTTTGGGAAATCCCGTGGGTAAAGGCCTTTTTTTCCACGGATTTCACACGGAATTATTCCGATGCAAAAACCCTCGTGGGTAAATATTTTCCCATCGAACGTTGACTATTTCTCACGGATATTACCGTCGATAATCCGTGGGTATGATTTCCCACAGATTTCCCACATTTTCTAGCAACCATTTTTCACATATATTCGACGTTTTTATGCCACAGATTTCCCATAGTTATTTTTCACTGATTTCTCATGAATATTTCCCGCTGATTTCCTACTGTTATTTCTGACAGTTTTATCACAAATTTCCCACAGAAAGATGTGGAAATTTTGTGATTAATATGTGGGAAACACGTGGTTAAATTCCGTGGTATTCATATTAAAATCGGAGATTTTTTGGAATCCAAAATCTATAAATATGAAAAACTAATATTTAACACAATAAACCATTAATAAATAACTAAAATAAAAAAATTCGGTAACCAAAATGCATAATGTGTCACCGATAGACATAAATCCGTAATCCAAAAGACATAGAGTAGCAACGTATAATCGGACGATGCAACATCGAAATTGTTTTCGACATACTGCAACCTAATAGTTCTAACACAAAAACTAAAGCCTAATTCCAAATCAGACTAGACTAGCTAGTTAGTTCGCTACTCTTTGAGCCTTTGCAGCTACCCTCTTTATCATCCATCTTTTTCTTTAGATCATCATTTTGCTTTTTCAGAATTTGCATCTCCTATTACATTTAATTACACATTACTGTATTAGAATAACTCTTCAGAATAACAAACTTTAAAAAGATGCGAGGATAGCAAAAATAGACAAACCTCATAAGGTGAGCACGTGTGTGTGGCATAGACACTCCCGGATCCCAGTGTACCTGTTAGCACAAAAGCTGGTCGTCAATCAGTCACCAAACACGTGACCTCTGTTTGATGTAGCTACGCCCTTCCAAACTTCAAAATCATCTAGTGGGGACTTGGAACTATTCTCATCAATCTCGGCTTTCCTTTCATTCTCCACATGCTTTTCTAAGATAATCCTTGAATATTCATCCTGTTACATAAAGTCAACATATTAGCAATTAAAAACGGGTAAAACTAGCATATTAAAATTTGGGTTAAATTGTTAAGATTTATTAACGCATCAAAGTGATATTAATATGTCATATAATAAAACTTTAAAAGATACCAATCGTTGTTTAGACATCGGGTCAAAAAACTCTGGAATCCCACTTGATCGGGGCTCTCCTGGCTTAGTTCCTTGCGTGGACATATGTATGCAATTCTACAAGCTTCAATCTACGTCCCTTTTTTTCCTAATAAAAAAGTATGTAAACGCTAATGACAGCATATCAGAATTCTTAAAATCTCTATATTGTTTTTAACAAGCGGGAATATACCCGCGCGTTGCGGCGGGGCTGCTTTTGGTGCAGCTTGTGTAAAACCAATAATGCGCAGACACGTCCTTTATCTATCATGAACGTATGTAGAACGCAGAACCATGAGCAGAACTTTTTATTCATTCTTTCTCAATCTTGATTGCAATACAAATATGTAACATCAGAAACTATATCATTCCATAATTTTATAGTGTTTTTCTAATTTACAAACTCTTTAAATTGTTACCTGGGACTTTACAGTTGCCAATTCCAGCCATTCTATCAGTTTTGAGGAGAAAAGTAACCCACTTCTTGAGCTTTCATCCTTGTCGAATCATCATGTATAGTCTGCATATAAAGCATCACTCGTAATTAGAACTAGGTATAGTTTTCGTCGAGCTAAAGCACGGCCCAGGAATGCTATATTAGGCCCAAAAATGTGATCAGGAACCATAATCATATATGTACAACATATATTAAAATGGAATTAGAATGGACCCGCGCAAAGCAACGGTTTTGAAGGCATTAAAAAAAACTAAAAATTAATAAAAATATATTAAAATGGATGTTGAATTAAAGAGCACAAAATTTTAAAAAAAATATGATGAAATTAGATATTAAAAAAAACAAATAGATAAAAAGATATTTCAATTTAAAAATAAAGGTGATTTTTACAAAAGTTGTTATAAAAGGTTGTCAGATGGATGTGTTTGTTGTTAAAAAGATATATTTCCATAAAAAGAAAGGGAAAAGTCTGAATTTTCAGACTTTCTAAAAATAAAATGTCTCAAATGCTTTATAATGTAGTATAGATAATTACTTGAGTTTTAGCATCCTATTTTGGTTCTTGATCGCAGTAAGGTTGATGTCTATGATATTCTCAACGTGTTCATGACTTTCACAATAAGTGAGCTTCAGGTTGATATGGCGCTTAGTACGGGTCAAAAGAGGCTAGTTGAGTTTGGTTGACCTGCAATTCATGTTAAGTTTGCAAACAATTATAAATAACAAATTTGTAGCCATGATTACAAAAATAATCAAAATCCTTAAATCAGCTCGTTTGACCAAAGACACCCTCACCTTTAATCACTAAAAGTTCAGTTTTTAAGTATCATACCAGTTATCTTTATACCTGAATTATTTTATAATAAGGGCAATAAATATTGGGTTTGCTTATATTCTATATGAGGAAGCTTGAAAGTAATTACAACGACATTTGTAGATGTCTACTTCATACTGCAACATTGCGAAGCTAAGCTTTGAAGAATTGTTATTCAACAATTTAATAAATCTTACACATCACACGTATATGGTAAGCATAATACAACAATCATGGTTGTTAGTTAATCAAGGGCATGTGTATAGGTCACTATAGATCAACCTATTTTTGCAACTTCTTGTATTTATCAATAGTCTCTATGGTGTGAAGGACAATTAGTAAGTCATGATTCCCAAATGAAATTGCCTATTTCAAGTTATAATAAGGTAGTGCAGCAGCATCTTGGAACTAAGAACCCATAACAAGTTAATTGAAAAGTCTGACACACCTTTACCCATAATTAGCAGCAAAAGGTTTGGTTATAAAGGCATGTGTATAGGTCACTATCTCTCTTCATAGTTAATATTTATAATATGTGGGTATACATAATTCTAATTGTGTTCACTTTTACTTCTAATCAATATCTTTTACATGTAGAGGTTTAAGCTAACTTCAAACAACATATTTATCAAATTTCCCAAACACCCACTCACAAATCAGGATATATAACAACGTTTCTTTTAGGTATAAATCAATGAAAATAGAGGTGTATGCTCAGTAAGAGGATTTACCTTGTACAAACATAGTGCCTGTCATTATACTCTCCTAATTTTCGTCTTTCACACATGTATGATGACAGTAAATCAAAATCCTAAAACCTGTTCCAAAACGTAACAAAGTTAATTAATTGAAGACATGTGCAATCATAAAGACCCAAAAACTGAAAAATGTATATCATTTAAATCCCCACTCTACAAAACCAACAAGTCCAACTACAAGTTATACATGGATGTAAAAAGATAGAAAAACAAGAAAAGATACATGATTCTTCTGTTTTTCTGGGTCAACCTGTAACACAAAAAATAACATAGATTTAATAAACAAAATACATGAATACATATTAAACAATAATCAATCTAAGAGTAAATAATTAGAAAATAACAAATAAGAATTTATCGTTTATGTTTAGTGGGGAACGATGGCTAGCATTAGGTGGTGATAGTGAGGATGGTGAAGTTATCTTATGGTGACATAGGTGTGGTAAAGAGGGCGGTTAAGATGTGAGTGCTGAAGATGAAGTAGTTAGAGTTTAGGGTTTTGCGAATAAAAAGTGAAGAAGCGGTTGAAAAGGGGAGGGGGAGTGAATTAGGGATTTTGACTTTAGGTGAAAATAAGAGCGGGAAAGGAAAATTGGGTCTTTTATTTTCATTTTTAGGAAAAAAAAATTATCAAAAAAATATAAATACTAATATTTATATATAATAATATCATTGTAGGAACGGGTGTTAGTCGGGTCAGGTTGGTCGTGTTCGGGTCAAGACTAAAAATTCCATACCCGAACCCGACCATATTTGAATTCGGGTCAGTTCGGGTCTAGTCGGGTCAATTCGGGTATGGTCAGCTCGAGTCAACCCGAATATTGGTGAAATGTAAAAAATTCTCTTTTTTACTCTTTTAAATAGAAAATAAATAAAATTTATATTAAAAAATTCGTATTCGGGTCAATCGGGTCGACCCGAACCCGAGTTAGCCAAAACGTTTCAACCCGATACCAAACTTATTTTGTATTCGAGTTACTCGGGTTGATCGGAATAACCCGAATAAAAGTTTGGACCCAACTAACCCGCTCTGAATATGCTTATTCGGGTTCGGGTCGGGGCAACCCTTTTTGACATCTCTAATGAATGTCAAAACATCTATCGATACAATGAATGTTATCAACGGACATGTGAAACACACACGTGTAGATATTCATACATACGTAATGATTTGTTACACAAATGGTTATACCTAAACCAACACGTACACTTGCGATACTCACATGAATA
>BQNB010102622.1:0-24202 GCA_026074375.1 Tanacetum coccineum | reverse complement strand
ATGGTGAGGACATTGACGAAGGAGTCCTTTAAAACGTTCCCATGCTTCGTTAAAGGTTTCGTTGGGTTTTTGGAAAAAAGTATTGATCTCATTCCGATAGTAAGTTGTTTTCGATGGTGGGAAGAATTGGTTTATGAATTTTGAAACAAGGTCGTCCCATGTGAGAATTGATCTAGGAGGTTCCTTGTCTAACCAATCTCGGGCTTCACCGTCTAGAGAAAAAGGAAAAAGCAAAAGCTTTATCGAAGTGTTCGGAACTTCGGGATGTCTAAACGTTGAAGTGACCTTGTTAAAAAATCGAAGGTGATTGTGAGGGTCTTGTCTACCCGTAAACTTATTACTTTGCACAAGATTGATTAAAGGTTGCTTAAGCTCAAAATTGTTAGCATTGATCGGTGGAACAACTATAGCATCTTCATACCCTTCGATGGGTGCTTGTAACATTTGGGCCATCGTACGATTGTCGGCCATTGGAACAACGTTTTGTTCAACAATTGGTTCTTCTAAATCAAAATTTTCAACAACAACCGGAAGAGTTTGTTGTTGTCGACGTCTTCGAGATTGCGAACGAGTGCGCATAAAAAGAAAAACTAACAATTAAAAAACAAAACTTTACACTAATTTTTTTTTTAGCAATGAATTTTAACGGTTACACGAAAGAGACTTAAACCAAATAATCAACTACTTCACGGTAGCTCTTGAAAATTGCTTTTCAAGGTGAGCCGTACTTGGTAGAGACACAAATGGCAAGTGTTAAATCTTTGATTACGAATTGGGAACAATTGCAAGTTCACCGGAAATTGAAATGATAATATCTCAATAGAAGATATTATATGTTGGTGTTCGATTACCAACTTTGTTTATTTTATTTCTTGTTTTTAAAGGACAATTTTTTATATTTTTTGATTTTTTTTATATATTTTACTTATACTAAAAAGAAAAGGAAAATATTTTTTACTTTTTATATTCTATGATTTTTTTTAATTTTAAAACAAGAATAAAACTTTCGAGGACGAAAGGATCTTCAAACCAAATCAACAAACACAAAACGAAGGAATCGTAAACACTAGTCCCCGGCAGCGGCGCCAAAAACTTGATGTGAAGTTTTAACACACGTAAAATATATATAAAATATAACCTTAAGAGTAATTAAGAAAATTACCAAGTTACCCTTGATAAAATTCACTCTCAAATATATATATATTATATAATATATATAATATACGTATGTTTAACCGGGTAAGTATGATCACCCGGGTCGTTATCCCCAATGACTAGTGAAATTGAAACCACGTTTAAGTTCGGATCCTGATTTGATTGTAGCAAGGATATTTTTGATAATCTATATCTACTAAAAAGGAACAACAATTAAAATTTTAATCAAAAACGCAAAACGGGACACTAAAACTAAGGCCAAAAACCTAATTCTACAAAATTTAACCTAATTTTTATTTTTCTTCTTAAATGTATTCTAATTGACTAAAAACGAAGTTTAAAAAAAACTAGAGTGAAAACGGAGTTAAAACGAGGGTTAAAATTGAAAAACGAGAACACGAACGAAACCCGTTCTTTAGAAATATGAATTTTTGCAAAATAGACCCTACGAAAGTGAAATTAATTTTCCTACAAACTTTATATAAAAAGAAAGTTTTATGAAAAAGATTTTTATTTTTCTGATTATTTTTCTATTTTTTATGATTTTTTAAAGATTTTAAAGAAAATAAAAGATTAAAAATACTAAACTTAAAGTAAAAATTCTAGAAAAATTTCAGAAAATAGCTTAAGCTATGACAATCCTAGGAAAAATAAGTTCAAAGTTGTAACTTATAAGATAAGCCACGAAATAAGCTAAACAGCTTAAATACGGTTAAGCGGATCTTTTGATACCTAAAGGGAACCATTAACATGGGTCTTTGGTATTCAAAGGATATCGATATGTCTCTAACAGCATATACAGACGCAGATCACGCGGGGTGTCAGGACACTAGATGCAGTACATCAGGAAGCACTCAATTCTTAGGTGACAAACTTGTTACATGGTCTTCTAATAAGAAAAAGAGCACTGCGATCTCAAGTACAAAGGCTGAATATATTGCCTTATCTGGGTGTTGTGCTCAAATCCTATGGATGCGTTCACAGCTAACAGATTATGGCTTTCAATTCAATAAGATTCATCTATACGCTTATAAAGTGAAAATGTGTATAAAGATTAAGTGTGGGGAAGTTATAATGGATGAGCTAATGAAGCACAATGGTTAACGCGTATGGCATGTATGATAGAGGTCGTGGGTTCGAGGCTGGCAGACCCACTTTTTGTTATTTTTATTTTTTTGATTTTTTTGAAAAACTAAAAATTAGAACTTATAAAAGACACTAGAATAAGCTACTTTAATTAAAGGAACATAAGATAAAACTAATTAATAAGCCCTAAAACAGCTCATTAAAGCTGCTGTAACAGAAACTAAGCTTTTGGGCTTATTTTCACTTAAACAACTATAATAAACTTAAATTAAGCTCAATTCTAAAAAGGAAAATTGTTCTAGAAAGCTTATAAGAGGCTTAATCTAAAAATGAAAAGAAACTTAAACTAAAACACTTAAAGCTAGCTAAAATTTGAAAGTAAAAATGCTAAACTCAGGAATAAGTATGAAAAGTACAAAATCTATATAAGCTCAAATGCTCAAAAAGCCAAGACAGAGAAATGAGCTTATGAAAACTTATCACTCAACTTAAAAGCAACTAATTTAAGCAAATAAACCTATTACTTAACGCTAGAATCCAAAACTTAAAAGCTAAATTCTACTACTAACTGTTTTTGGCTTTTGAGCTTTTTAATGACTTTTGACAGCTGAATTTAAGCTAGAAATTAAGCTAGAAACCTAAAACTAAGACTTAATATGAGTTAAGTTGTAACTAAACTATAAAATGCTAAAAGGTAAACTACTAGATCCTATTACTGCTAGCTTAAATTGGAGCTTAAATGTCAGCAGTACTAACTTATGTTAGTACTGTTGGTGCACTTTGCAATACCACAAAGACTCAAATGCAGGCTAATCTCATGACTACCATACCTTAAACATACTCAAAGGAGTGTGTATAAACACAATACAAGCAAATTCCAAATCTTAAGGGCTTTGAGCAAATTTTGCACTAGTGAAATTAAAAGAGAAATTGCCCTGGTGCAAAGCTTAAGGTAATAAGCTCAAACTTTTGAGATTATGAAAACTAATTTTTAAAAACTATTATACTAATGTTTAAAAATGATTCTAAAACTGACCCAAGCAAAATTCACAACTTATCTTGACTTTTGATGGTTAAACTTGGCTTATGCCAAACACACCTTAAGTTTCTTGACAGTTTTGAAAAAGCTTCTAAGATCAATTCTACTTATTAAACCTTTGACATCAACTCATAAACAGCTTTTAACTAACTTAATTAACATAAACTAACAACTGAATTAAGCTAAAATTAAAGTTCTAAGAGATTACACTACTAGTATTTTTGGATTTTTAAGGTTTATTAAGACAAACTATGAAAAACTAAGTTCTACTATGATTAAGTTAAAAACCGATTAAGATTATTGAATAATAAGCACAAGTAAAGAGAATTAAACACTTAATAAGCTAGTAGATTAAGTAAGATAAGCATATAAGCATATAGACTTTTAAGCAAATTTTGAACAAATCTAAACTATTAATTTAAGAACAAGAGTAGTGAAAACTAACCCTCAGCTTTAGCTAAACAGAAGCTTACACAGTAAAGCTGCTACTAGCTCTAGCTTATTCATGTGAATAAGCTAGTATAAGTCCATGAGATCCCTTCCATGATTAGATCTCCTTCCATAGCTTAAAATCCAAACAATTCAAGGTACTTAATTGTTTTAAAGGTTTAGGTATGATTAAGGAAAGATTTGAGCTCAATTATTAGCTTAGAGACTAATAGGAGCTTATTTAGTAGCTTATGAACTTTAGCTTATCATTAGAGAAAAAGGTAAGAGCTTATAAGAGTAAACAAAAGGAGCTTTTAATAAAACAAATTATCTAATATTAAAATTGAATCATTAACAATAAAAAAAACTTTCATTACATTAATAGAAAAGGAGATTACATAAGATAGAGAATGAAATTAAACTAAAACTTAAAAAGCTACTAAAATTTCTAACTCCTAGCGTGTGTGAGGTATGAGAGCCTATTTATAGATGGCTGATGAAGCTTCTAGGTGTGCCTTCTTGCCTACGCTCCTTCTAATCATCACCATCCATTTCTTCAATCATTGGATCGCATATCTCATTCCTTAGATCAGCTAGGATTCACCACGGATTGCCAAGTTTGGCAATCCTGATGTGACCCTTGTGCTTCATGTGCTGAGTACGTCTCAAGAGTAAAAATCAATATCCCTTTGTTCTACTCCTCCATACCTGACGTGGCTTGATGCTTAATTGAGCTACTAAGGATGCTGATTAGACTGTTTGACCTCTGCTTTTGGCGTTGTTTAACCACATTGACATTGACCATTCGCAACCTTCAATCATCCATTTTGCCGCCTTTGTTTTCACCTGGTTAAATGTGGAGACGATAATGCTAGTAAAAAGATTTTGGCGCGTTCTTCTTTTCTTATAACTGTAATTCATTTGAGTTTTGGGTATGTTGGCGCAATTTGAGTCCCTTCTCTTTCTTTTTACTCTTTTTAGTTAGAAAGAGAGTGTTTAGACATTACAGAAACTTGCCCCTGAAGTTGGTATATAAAGAGAAGTGGGCTTTGTGACTCTTTAGTTATGACCTACTGACTTGATTAGGCATGACTTTTCTGGCTTTAGGCTTGTAACACTTCTGATTTCTCGTAGTCCGTGGAGCTTGCTCATTTTTGACTGCTTTCGTTGTGATTTTTTGACTTTTATCCGTACCTTCATAAACAAAACACATATACAAGCATATTTTTGCCATTTTTGGTTTGTTTTGGGTTTAATTGGGTCATTTTAGGTACAAAACGGATATGTGTATTCTCCACTTATCACACAACTTGATACATGTTTAATTAAAATATATATAAATACGGCATATGTGGTTGCAAGTTTTTGGTGTGTAGTTTTATACAACGTGAAAATTATTATAAAATATAACCTTAAGAGAAATTAAGAAAATTACCAAGTTACCCTTGATAAAATTCACTCTCAAAAATATATATATTATAAAATATAAAATACGTATATTAAACCGGGTAAGTTTGATCACCCGGGTCGTTATCCCCAATGACTAGTGAAATTGAAACCACGTTTAGGTTCGGATCCTGATTTGAATGTAGCAAAGATATTTTTTTTTGATGATCTAAATCTACTAAAAAGGGACAACAATTAAAATTTTAATCAAAAACGCAAAACGGGATACTAAAATTAAGACCAAAAACCTAAATTCTACAAAATTTAACCTAATTTTTATTTTTCTTTTTAAATGTATTCTAATTGACTAAAAACGAAGTTTAAAAAAAACTAGAGTGAAAACGGAGTTAAAACGAAGGTTAAAATTGAAAACCGAGAACACGAACGAAACCCGTTCTTTAAAAACTAAATTTTTGTAAAAATGACCCTACGATAGTGAAACTATTTTTCCTACAAACTTAATGATAAAAGAAAATTTTATAAAAAAGATTTTTATTTTTCGGATTATTTTTCTATTTTTTATGATTTTTTAAAGTTTTAAACTAAATTAAATGACTAAAAAAAACTAAACTAAAGCGAAATTAAAATTCTAAAAAAATTACTAAAAGTCCGGTAGATACTTAAGGTCCTAAGAAAATTATAAGCTCACATAAGCTCGAAAGAAATAACCGGGAAAATTGGTTAAGCCCTCGACATTGCTTATAGATAATTTGGGATGAAAGAAGGTTATATTATTTAATTGTGCAATGTATTATCGAAAAAGTCCCAAAGGGCAGCTGTAAAGATGGTGGTGTTATAAGGGGTTGAGGTTGGGTTGAGGTCGGGGGTTCGAGTCTAGGTTCACCCCCACTTCCCCGACTTCCCCTTTTTGCTTTTTGGCAAAAATTTTAAAAGCAAAGTTGTTAATAAGCTATAAATAAGCAACTTTAATAAAGGCAACCATATTTTATAAGCACTTAATAAGCTGGAAATAAGCTGAGAAAAAGACAGCAACACTTAGACTAATTTTTTTTTGGCTTTTTTTTTAAAACTAATTAAACTTAAAACTACGAATAAGCTAAAAGCTAACCTAAATAAGCTAAAGTTTACTTTAAACTACCCTAATAAGCACTACTTAATCAAGGATAAGCTGAAGAAACAAGTAATAAGCTAAACTAGACTTAAACTACTATTTTTGGCTTTTCTTCAAATTTTTGAAAACAAATAAGCTATATTAAGCTTAAACCTAACTTTTTAAACTGAAACTTACTTATTTTAATCTAATAAGCTAATCTAACCGCAAATAGGACAAAAACAATAAGCCTGTAAGCTAAAAATAAATAAGCACTTTGTTGAAACTGACAACCCAAACAGATCCCTTAGGACATTTTGAGCTTATATTAAGCTCAAAGATGGAAACCTTTAGACAATAAGCTTAATTCCCCCTTAAACTATAACCAATAAGCTTACTAAAACTACTTTTGAAACCCATTTTGAAAATGAAGAGCTTAATGAAAAAGCTGGTGGAAAAGACTATCTATTCTATTTTTTAGTTTTTTAAAAATGTTTATGAAAAGACAATAACCTACTTAGACAGCTTAAAACAGATAAACAAATAAGCTAACTATTTTTAAAAAAGCTAAAACAGATGTAATATAAGCCAAAAATTCTACTTGTGCACTAATTTAATAGAATCAAATTCCTATTTTTTTTGCTAGCTTAAAACTAAAGCTTAAAAACCAAACAGTAATTAACTCTTTTAATATGCTGGTGGCCAATGACCATCGAGAAGAAACACAAGTGCAGGTATCCTAAATTGATTGCCTGCACTTAGACACTCAAATTGAGTGTGTTCACACACAAAACACACAATTGCCAAGCTTATGGAAGCTTGGCTTACAATTTCCAATCAAAACTTAAAATGACAACTCTCCTGGTGCAAAATCACTAACAATAAGCCCTAACTTATTCATTTTTGAAAACTAAACTCTCAAATCTCTTTCCCTATTGATTAAAATTGAAATTAAAACTGACTCAAGCAAAATTCACAACTTACTTTGACTTTAAGAAGTCAAACAAGTTCTAACCAAACACCCCTTTAACTTTTGACTGGTTTTGAAAAAGCTTATAGAAATTAAATCTAATGATTAAAACTTAACTACCAGATAACTAGAAGCTTATAACAGCCTTAATTATCATGATCTAACAACTGAATTAAGCTAAAACTTAAGATCTAAGAGTATGCTACTATATTTTTGGTTTTTCTTAGATTTTTTAAAACAAACTATGAAAAACTAAGATCTACTATGATTAAGCTAAAAACAGATTAAGATTAATGAATAATAAGCACAAGTAAAGAGAATTAAACACTTAATAAGCTAGTAGATTAAGTAAGATAAGCATATAAGCATATAGACTTTTAAGCAAATTTTGAACAAATCTAAACTATGAATTTAAGAACAAGAGTAATGAAAACTAACCCTCAGCTTCAGCTAAACAGAAGCTTACACAATTAAGCTGCTACTAGCTCTAGCTTATTCATGTGAATAAGCTAGTATAAGTCCATGAGATCCCTTCCATGATTGGATCTCCTTCCATAGCTTAAAATCTAAACAATTCAAGGTACTTAACTGTTTTAAAGGTTTAGGTACGATTAAGGAAAGATTTGAGCTCAATTATTAGCTTAGAGACTAATAAGAGCTTATTTAGTAGCTTATGAACTTTAGCTTATCATTAGAGAAAAAGGTAAGAGCTTATAAGAGTAAACAAAAGAGCTTTTAACAAATTATCTAATATTAAAATTGATTCATTAACATAAAAACTTTCATATAACATTACATAAAAGAGATTACATAAGTTAGAGAATGAAATTAAACTAAAACTAAAAAAGCTACTAAAATTTCTAACTCCGTCCCGTAGGTGAGGTATGAAGCCTATTTATAGATAGGCTTGATGAAGCTTCAGGTGTGCCTTCTTGCTCCACGGTTCCATCTAATCATCGCCATCCATTTCTCAATCATTGGGTCTCTTTCTCATCCGTTAGGATCAAGTCCTATATTCACAAACGGATTACAGCTGGAAATCCTTGACGTGACCCCTTGTGCCTTCTTGTGTAGTGATCCAAAGAGTAAAAATCAATATCCCTGTGCTATCCCCTGTCATCTGACGTGGCTTTGATGCTTAAGTAGCTACTAAGGATCTTGATTAGACTGTTTTGAACCTTGCTTTTTGCGTTGTTTTTTACCACTTGAATTGACCAATCGCCGAAAAAACCTTCAATCTCCATTTGCCCTTGTTTTTCACCTTGGTTAAATGTGGAGACGATATGTTAGTAAAAAGATTTTGAGCGTTTCTTTTTCTTTATAACTGTTAATTCAGTTTGAAGTTTGGGATGTTGGCAATTTGAGTCCCTCTCTTTTTTTTTACTCTTTTTAGTTATAAAGAGAGTTTTAGACTTTACAAAACTGGCCCCTGAAGTTGGTAATAAAAAGAGAAGTAGGCTTTGTTACTTTTTGGTTGACCATGATTGATTGAGGCTAACTTTTCTGCTTGGCTTTGTACTCTTCTGATTCTCCGTGGTCCGTGCTGAGCGCATATTTGACTGCTTTCTTATAATTTTTTGACTAGTCCGTAACCCCTGCACAAACAAAACACAAATACAAGCATATTTTTGCCATTTTTGGTGTTTTGGGTTTTAATTGGGTCATTTAGGTAACAAAACTGATATAGTGTACTCTCCACTTATCAAATTCCCAAACGTAAACGATTGTGTAAAGATCCCGCACGCAATATCATCATGCCTATAACCAAATACTTGAAAATTTCCTCAAACTAAACTTTGAAAAGAGGCAAAGATTTTTTTTTGTTGAGAGAATTAAGAGATCACATAAGTTTTATAAAACACCCGATTTTTCCCATTTTCAAAATTTTTCTCTTTTTAAATGATTTTTCTTGATAGATTATCTTACTAATAAATCTTATTTGTGTTGACATAATGTAATTGTTTTCATTACCTTATTGTAACTTGAGGATCATAGAAATAAAAAGCAATTAAGTGTCTATAGATAACCTCATCATCCCCGATTTTTTCACTTTTTTCCCAATGCTAAGCTTCAAAAAACCAGATCATGTGTAAATTACAATCCATGACACTAACACTACTCATAAATACTAATTGTGTACTTACTTTTCCTCCCGCAAATCCTACTTTTGTATCTCAGGATTTTACTTAAGTCATATACCCGAAGGCTCTTTAAGACTTGTTTCGATACTTATTACTTCCAAAAATAAAGTGTAACGGTTAAGAACGCAATAATTAGCTCCTAGCCCTTTTTCAAAAGATCAAATGTTATCAGGATTAAAGTCCACATCGAGGCAACCAAAATTTGGCTTTTATTAGGCTACTTAAGCAAGGCACCATTCATGTCATATACCCTAAGGCTCTTTAATGCATGAATGGACTCAATCTCATTTGCACCATATACCCTTAGGACCTTTAAGGACAAAGTAAAGGACAAAAATTAAGCCAACATTTTTTAATACCTCAGTCCGTTTTATAAGGCTACAACATCGCCCCACGCCTCCCGACAAGAAAAAAAAATGTAGCAATCATATTTTGACTTAGGTAACTTCCTCGACCTTTTAAAGGATGTAACATCGGTTGGTGAGCCGGCAAGATAACATCAAATTTATATCAGTCTCGAATTTATTATTGAATTCTACTTCTCCAATATACCCTAAAGTCCTCTTTAAAAGGAATAAGCAAAATTTTTTGCTACTGTGATACATATAGTATGCCAAATTAAGTATTCCTGATGTGTACTCATCCTAATTACAAAGGAACTAAAGAAAACTTCTATTAGCAATTTATTAACCAAAAATCCATACAACTTTATTTATTATACATTCCATATAAAAAGTGAAATCAAGCTAATTTGAGAAAAAAGCCACAATTAACACTTATGAGCTTAGAAAAAAAACCAACTATACTACAGTTTAATGTCATTGACTTATAAATAACACTATCATTCTTGTTCTTCCACAAAAGAAATTTTTGCAAATACTTAGACCATATAAAATCCAACTTCGCATAATTAAAATCTAACTTGAGAATTTTAGCACAAGTTTTTCATTTACTAACGATTCAAGTCCTAGCATGTTGTAAAGTCTACGAGAGGCTAGCACCAAACTATCTCAATAATTGTTAAGGGAGAAAGCTAGATTCTACACGATCGAGTTCGATCAAAAATTACTTTTTAATTCTTACCAACAGAAACCAACATTTTTGTCTTAACACTTTTTTTTTTGAAAAAACTGACAATTAAGAAACTTAAAATTTTAAAATTTTGTGGGAAAACGGGTACGTGAGAACAAAACAATAAGCAATCTAGCTTTCCTCGCCTTAACAATTAATGATGATAGTTTGTGCTAGTCTCACGTAGACTTTAAACATGCTAGACTTGAATCGTTAGTAAATGAAAACTTGTGCTAATCTCAAGTAGATTTTAAATATGCCGAGTTGGATTTTATATGGCTAAGTATTTGCAAATTTCTTTTGTGAAGAACAAGAAATGATAGTGTTATTTATAAGTCATGACATTAAACGTAGAATAGTTGGTTTTCTTACAGCTCTAATGTTTAATTGTGGCTTTTTCTCCCATTAGCTTGTTTCACTTTTATATGAATGTTTAATAAATAAAGTTGTATGGTTTTTTGGTTAATAATTAGCTAATAGAAGTTTTCTTTAGTTCCTTTGTAATTAGGATGAGTACACATCAGGAATACTTAATTTGGCATACTATATGTATCACAGTAGCAAAAATTTTGCTTATTCCTTAAAGAGCCTTAGGGTATATGGGATAAGTAGAATTCAATAATAAATCCGAGACTGATAAAAGTTTGCTGTATCTTGCCGGCTCACAACCGATGTTACAGCCTTCTAAAAGGTCGAGGAAGTTACCGAAGTCAAAATATGATTGCTACATCTTGTCGGAGGCGTGGCCGATGTTGTAGCCTTCTAAAGGACTGAGGTTTAATAATGTTGCTTAATTTTTGTCTTACTTTGTGCCTTAAAGAGCCTAAGGGTATATGGTGCAAATGAGATTGGTCCATTCATGCCTTAAAGAGCCTTAGGGTATATGACATGAATGGTGCCTTGCTTAAGTAGCCTAATAAAAGCCAAATTTTGGTTGCCTCGATGTGGACTTTAATCCTGATGACATTTGATCTTTTGAAAAGGGCTAGGAGCTAATTATTGCGTTCTTAACCGTTACACTTTATTTTTGGAAGTAATAAGTATCGAAACAAGTCTTAAAGAGCCTTCGGGTATATGACTTAAGTAAAATCCTGAGATACAAAAGTAGGATTTGCGGGAGGAAAAGTAAGTACACAATTAGTATTTATGAGTAGTGTTAGTGTCATGACTTGTAATTAACAATGATCTTGTTTTTGAGCTTAGCATGGGAAAAGTGAAAAATCGGGGATGATGAAGTTATCTTTAGACACTTAATTGTGCTTTTTATTCTATGATCCTCAAAGTTACCAATAAGGTAATGAAAACAATACATTATGTCAACACAAATAAGTTGTAGTTAGGTAGATAATTATCAAGAAAAATCATAAAAAGAGAAAAATCTTTGAAAATGGGAAATCGGGTGTTTTATAACTTGTGATCTCTTAATTCTCTCAACAAAAAAATCTTTGCCTCTTTTCAAAGGTTTAGTTTGAGGAATTTTCAAGGTATTTGGTTATAAGGCATGTGATATTGCGTGAGGACACACAATCGTTTAGTTTGGGGAATTTTGATAAGTGGAGAATACACATATCCGTTTTGTACCTAAAATGACCCAATTAAACCCAAAACAAACCAAAAATGGCAAAAATATGCTTGTATTTGTGTTTTGTTTATGCAGGTACGGATAAGTCAAAAATCATAAGAAAGCAGTCAAAAATGAGCAAGCACGGACACGAGAATCAGAAGAGTACAAAGCCGAAGCCAGAAAAGTCAAGCCTCAATCAAATCATGGTCAACAAAAGTCAACAAAGCCTACTTCTCTTTTTATACCAACTTCAGGGGCCAGTTTTGTATAGTCTAAAACTCTCTTTATAACTAAAAAGAGTAAAAAGAAAGAGAGGGACTCAAATTGCCAACATCCCAAACTTCAAACTGAATTAACAGTTATAAAAGAAAAGAAACGCGCCAAAATCTTTTTACTATTCATTATCGTCTCCACATTTAACCAAGGTGAAAACAAAGGGCAAATGGAGATTGAAGGTGCGAATGGTCAATTCAAGTGGTAAACAACGCAAAAGCAAGGTCAAAACAGTCTAATCAAGCATCCTTAGTAGCTCACTTAAGCATCAAAGCCACGTCAGATGAAGGATAGCACAAGGGATATTTGATTTTACCTCTTGGATCACTCACACAAGAAGCACAAGGGTCACATCAAGGATTTCCAGCTTGGTAATCCGTGTGAATCCAAAGGCTTGATCTAACGGATGAGATAAGAGATCCAATGATTGAAGAAATGGATGGCGATGATTAGAAGGAACGTGGGCAAGAAGGCACACCTAGAAGCTTCATCAGCCATCTATAAATAGGCTCTCATACCTCACACACGGGAGGAGTTAGAAATTTTAGTAGCTTTTTTAGTTTTAGTTTAATTTCATTCTCTATCTTATGTAATCTCTTTTCTAGTAATGTAATGAAAGTTTTTATGTTAATGAATCAATTTTAATATTAGATAATTTGTTAAAAGCTCTTTTGTTTACTCTTATAAGCTCTTACCCTTTTTCTCTAATGATAAGCTAAAGTTCATAAGCTACTAAATAAGCTCTTATTAGTCTCTAAGCTAATAATTGAGCTCAAATCTTTCCTTAATCGTACCTAAACCTTTAAAACAGTTAACTACCTTGAAATTGTTTTATATTTTAGCTATGAAGGATATCCAATCAAGGAAGGGATCTCATGGACTTATACAGCATTATTCCATGAATAAGCAAGAGCTAGTAAGCAGCTTAATTATTTAAGCTTCTGTTTAGCTGAACTGAGGGTTATTTTTCATTACTCTTTTCTTAAATTGCATAGTTTAAGATTTGTTTCAAAATTTGCTTTAAAAGTCCTATATGCTTAATGCTTATCTTTACTTAATCCTACAAGCTTTATTAAGTGTTTTAATTCTCTTTTACTTTGTGCTTATATTTCCATTAATCTTAATCTTTTTTAGCTTAATCATATAGATCTAGTTTTTCATAGTTTTTTTTTAAAAAAATCTAAAAAAAAGCAAAAATATAGTAGCAAACACTTAGATCTAAGTTTTTAGTCTAATTCAGTTGTTAGATACATGGATAATTAAAGGCAAGTATAAGCTTTCTAGTTATCTGGTAGTTAAGTTTTAATCATTAGATTTAATTTCTATAAGCTTTTTCAAAACCAGTCAAAAGTTAAAGGGGTGTTTGGTTAGAACTTGTTTGACTTCTTAAAGTCAAAGTAATGTTGGAATTTGCTTGATTCAGTTTTTTTTTTTTTAATTTCAATTTTAATCAATAGGGAAAGAGATTTGAGAGTTTAGTTTTCAAAAATGAATAAGTTAGGGCTTATTGTTAGTGATTTTGCACCAGGAGAGTTGTCATTTTAAGTTTTGATTGGAAATTGTAAGCCAAGCTTCCATAAGCTTGGCAATTGTGTGTTTTGTGTGTAAACACACTCAACTTGAGTGTCTAAGTGCAGGCAATCCAATTTAGATACCTCACTTGTGTTTTCCTCTTGGTCAATTGCACCAGCAGTATTAACAAGAGTTAATACTGTTGGTATTTTAAGCTTAAGTTTAAGCTAGCAAAAATAGGAATTAGCTTCTATAAATTAGTGCACAAGTAGAATTTAGGCTATATTACATCTGTTTTAGCTTATTTTAAAATAGTTAGCTTATTTGTTTATCTGTTTTAAGCTGTCTAAGTAGGTTATTGTCTTTTCATAAACATTCAAAAAACCAAAAATTAAATAGATAGCTTTACCACCAGATGTTTCATTAAGTCTTCCATTTTCAAGAAGGGTTATAAAAAGTAGTTTTAGTAAGCTATTGGTTATTATTTTAAAGGGGAATTAAGCTTATTGTGTCATAAGGTTCCATCTTTTGTAGCTAATTTAAGCTCAAAAGTCCCCTATGGGACTGTTTTGGGTCTCAGTTTCAACACAAGTGCGTATTCAATTTAGACTTACACTATATTGTTTTTGCCTAATTTTAGTTTAGATTACTTATTAGATTAAAATAAGTAAGTTTCAGTTTAAAAAGTTAGGTTTTAAGCTTAATATACTATTTGCTATTCAAAAATTTGAAGAAAAGCCAAAAATATGGTAGTTTCAGTCTATTTAGCTTATTACTGGTTTCTTCAGCTATCCTTGATTTAAGTAATTGCTTTATTAGGGTAGTTTAAAGTAAACTTTACTTATTTAGGTAGCTTTTAGCTTATCTGTAGTTTTTAAGCTTAATTAGTTTTATTTAAAAAAAAAGCCAAAAAAATTTAGTCTTAAGTGTTTGCTGTCCTTTTCTCAGCGTATTCACCAGCTATTAAGTGCTTATAAAATATGGTTGCTTTTATTAAAGTTGCTTATTTATAGCTTATTAACAACTTTGCTTTTAAATTTTTTGCCAAAAAGCAAAAAGGGAAAGTCGGGGAAGTGGGGGTGAACCTAGACTCGAACCCCGACCCTCAACCCAACCTCAACCCCTTATAACACCACACTTACCAGTAGCCCTTGGGACTTTTTTCGAAATACCTGCACAATTCATATACCCTTTCTTACATCCCAATTATCTGATAAGCAACTTCGAGTGCTTATACCGAATTTCCCGGCTTATTCTTTCGAGCATATTGTGAGCTTATAATTTTCTAGGACCTTTAAAGTATACCGACTTTATATTTCTAGATTTTAATTTTCGTAGTTTAGTATTTTTAGTCATTTAATTTAGTTTTAAACTTTAAAAAGTCATAAAAAATACAAAAATAATCAAAAAAATATAAATCTTTTTTACAAAATTTTATTTTAGTATAAAGTTTCTAGGAAAATTAGTTTTACATTCGTAGGGTCATTTTTACAAAAATTTTTTTTAAAGAACGGGTTTCGTTCGTGTTCTCGGTTTTCAATTTTAACCTTCGTTTTAACTCCGTTTCATCTAGTTTTTTTTAAACTTCGTTTTATCAATTAGAATACATTTAAAAAAAATTAGGTGTAATATTTGTAGAATTTAGGCTTTGCCTTAGTTTTTAAGCATCCCGTTTTTTGTGTTTTTGATTAAAATTTAATTTTGTCCCTTTTTTGAGTAATTTAGATCATCAAAAAATATCTTGCTACATTCAAGTCAAGGATCCGAACCCTAAAAGTGGTTCAATTTTACTATCCATGTGGGGATAACGACCCGGTGATCAAACTTACACGGTTAAACATACGTATTATATATTATATTATATATATTTTTGAGAGTGAATTTTATCAAGGGAACTTGGTAATTTTTTTAATTCCTCTTAAGGTTATATGTTATATATATTTTACGTGTATAAAACTTACACACCAAAAACTTGCAACCACATATCCGTTTTATATATATTTTAATTAAACATGTATCAAGTTGTGTGATAAGTGTAGAATACACATATCCGTTTTGTACCTAAAATGACCCAATTAAACCCAAAACAAACCAAAAATGGCAAAAATATGCTTGTATTTGTGTTTTGTTTATGCAGGTACGGATAAGTCAAAAATCACAAGAAAGCAGTCAAAAATGAGCAAGCACGGACACGAGAATCAGAAGAGTACAAAGCCGAAGCCAGAAAAGTCAAGCCTCAATCAAATCATGGTCAACAAAAGTCAACAAAGCCCACTTCTCTTTTTATACCAACTTCAGGGGCCAGTTTTGTAAAGTCTAAAACTCTCTTTATAACTAAAAAGAGTAAAAAGAAAGAGAGGGACTCAAATTGCCAACATCCCAAACTTCAAACTGAATTAACAGTTATAAAAGAAAAGAAACGCGCCAAAATCTTTTTACTATTCATTATCGTCTCCACATTTAACCAAGGTGAAAACAAAGGGCAAATGGAGATTGAAGGTGCGAATGGTCAATTCAAGTGGTAAACAACGCAAAAGCAAGGTCAAAACAGTCTAATCAAGCATCCTTAGTAGCTCACTTAAGCATCAAAGCCACGTCAGATGAAGGATAGCACAAGGGATATTGATTTTTACTCTTGGATCACTCACCCCAAGACGCACAAGTGTCCACATCAATGATTGCAACTTGGCAATCCGTGTGAATTTCCCAAGAGCTGATCAACAGGATGAATAAGGAATCCAATGATTGAAGAAATGATGGTAGATGATTAGAAGACGTAGGCAAGATAGGCACACCTAGAAGCACTTCATCAGCCATCTATAAATTAGGCTCTCATTACCTCACACACGCTCGGAGAGTAGTTAGAAATTTTAGTAGCTTTTTAAGTTTTAGCTTAATTTCATTCTCTATCTTATGTAATCTCTTTTCTAGTAATGTAATGAAAGTTTTTATGTTAATGAATCAATTTTAATATTAGATAATTTGTTAAAAGCCCTTTTGTTTACTCTTATAAGCTCTTACCTTTTTCTCTAATGATAAGCTAAAGTTCATAAGCTACTAAATAAGCTCTTATTAGTCTCTAAGCTAATAATTGAGCTCAAATCTTTCCTTAATCATACCTAAACCTTTAAAACAGTTAAGTACCTTGAATTGTTTGGATTTTAAGCTATGGAAGGAGATCCAATCATGGAAGGGATCTCATGGACTTATACTAGCTTATTCACATGAATAAGCTAGAGCTAGTAGCAGCTTAATTGTGTAAGCTTCTGTTTAGCTGAAGCTGAGGGTTAGTTTTCATTACTCTTGTTCTTAAATTCATAGTTTAGATTTGTTCAAAATTTGCTTAAAAGTCTATATGCTTATATGCTTATCTTACTTAATCTACTAGCTTATTAAGTGTTTAATTCTCTTTACTTGTGCTTATTATTCATTAATCTTAATCTGTTTTTAGCTTAATCATAGTAGATCTTAGTTTTTCATAGTTTGTCTTAATAAACCTTAAAAATCCAAAAATACTAGTAGTGTAATCTCTTAGATCTTTAATTTTAGCTTAATTCAGTTGTTAGTTTATGTTAATTAAGTTAGTTAAAAGCTGTTTATGATTTGATGTCAAAGGTTTAATAAGTAGAATTGATCTTACAAGCTTTTTCAAAACTGTCAAGAATCTTAAGGAGTGTTTGGCATAAGCTGAGTTTGACCATCAAAAGTCAAGATAAGTTGTGAATTTTGCTTGGGTCAGTTTTAGAATCATTTTTAAACATTAGTATAATAGTTTTTAAAAATTAGTTTTCATAATCTCAAAAGTTTGAGCTTATTACCTTAAGCTTTGCACCAGGGCAATTTCTCTTTTAATTTCACTAGTGCAAAATTTGCTCAAAGCCCTTAAGATTTGGAATTTGCTTGTATTGTGTTTATACACACTCCTTTGAGTATGTTTAAGGTATGGTAGTCATTAGATTAGCCTGCATTTGAGTCTTTGTGGTATTGCAAAGTGCACCAGCAGTACTAACATAAGTTAGTACTGCTGACATTTAAGCTCCAATTTAAGCTAGCAGTAATAGGATCTAGTAGTTTACCTTTTAGCATTTTATAGTTTAGTTACAGCTTAACTCATATTAAGTCTTAGTTTTAGGTTTCTAGCTTAATTTCTAGCTTAAATTCAGCTGTCAAAAGTCATTAAAAAGCTCAAAAAGCCAAAAACAGTTAGTAGTAGAATTTAGCTTTTAAGTTTTAGATTCTAGCTTTAAGTAGTAGGTTTATTTGCTTAAATTAGTTACTTTTAAGTTGAGTGATAAGTTTTCATAAGCTTATTTCTCTGTCTTGGCTTTTTGAGCATTTGAGCTTAAATAGATTTTGTACTTTTCATACTTACTCCTGAGTTTAGCATTTTTACCTTCAAATTTTAGCTAGCCTTAAGTGTTCTAGCTTAAGTTTCTTTTCATTTTTAGATTAAGCCTATTATAAGCTTTCTAGAACAATTTTCCTTTTTAGAATTGAGCTTAATTTGAGCTTATTATAGTTGTTTAAGTGAAAATAAGCCCAAAAGCTTAGTTTCTGTTACAACAGCTTTAATAAGCTGTTTTAGGGCTTATTAGTTAGTATTAGCTTATATTCCTTTTATTAAAGTAGCTTATTTTAGCTTCTTTTATAAGTTCCAATTTTTAGTTTTTCAAAAAAAAGAAAAATAAAAAAAATGCAAAAAGTGGGGTTTGCCAGCATCGAACCCACGACCTCTATCATACATGCCCTACGCTTTAACCATTGTGCTTCATTAGCTCATCCGTTATACCTTCCCTATACTTAATCTTTATACACGTTTTCACCTTATAAGCTATATAAGCTGTTTAGCTTATTTCATGGCTTATCTTATAAGTTACAACTTTGAACTTATTTTTCCTAGGATTGTCATAGCTTAAGCTATTTTCTTCTAAAATTTTCTAAATTTTTAACTAAAAGTTTAGTATTTTTTAATGTTTAATTTTTCTTTTAAAACTTTAAAAAAATCATAAAAATAAAAAATAATCCAAAAAATAAAAAAATCTTTTTTCTAAAATTTTCTTTGATCATTAAGTTTGTAGAAAAATAGTTTCACTTTCGTAAGGGTCTATTTTGCAAAAAAATCATCTTTTTTAAAGACGGTTTCGTTTCTGTTTTCTCGGTTTTCAATTTTAACCCTCGTTTTAACTCCGTTTTCACTCTATTTTTTTTAAAAACTTCGTTTTTAGTCAATTAGAATACATTTAAAAAGAAAAATAAAAATTAGGTTAAATTTTATAAGAATTTTAGAGTTTTTTTTGGGCCTTAGTTAGTGTTCCGTTTTCGCATTGGTATTAAATTTTAGTTTTTTTTTTTTTAGGTAAGAGTTATCAACTAAATATCTTTGCTACATTCAAATCAGGATCCGAACCTAAATGTGGTTTCAATTTCACTAGTCATTGGGGATAACGACTCGGGTGATCATATTTACCCGGTTTAATATACGTATAATATATTATATTATATATATTTTTGAGAGAGAATTTTATCAAGGGTAACTTGGTAATTTTCTTAATTACTCTTAAGGTTATATTTTATATATATTTTACGTGTATAAAACTAATACCATCACCCTGCATATGAAATTTTCAAGATCTTCCATCCTAATGTGATTTATCTTCAGTACCAAATGGAAGAATGCCATAAACTACTAACCGATCAAGTGGACGAGTCAATCATCAGGTAAAATGTCAGCAAACCTCTACCACTGGGTGGTACACCAGGTCAAGTCACGATTCAATCTTACTTCTTCTTCAACAAAGACTTAGAGTATCTATGATACGGTCGCAAGAGTGGCAGGCCTGCATTGTGCATCTCAAAGATGAAGGCAGCCTATTATCCTGATGTTGGCTTAGAGCAAATGGTACCCGATCAGATGTGGATTGAAGAGGAATGCAAGTATGACATCGCCGCTATGTATGGTATCTCTCACTGGTGGTTCCAAAGATAACGATTCTACATTGACAGACACACATCTGAGGGTGATCGCAGAGCTGTTAGGACTCATATGCGGATTTTTAAGTAGTGTCAGAAATGAAATTCTTCTCATTATATAAGGTAAACGATGTTACCTGAAGAAGATCGTTCTTCGTAGAGCTGATCTTAAAGAATATACTATTGCGGAAAGGGACTTCAAATATCTGTACCCTAGTGACATTGAAGAATCTTTACATATTGAAATCTTCAAGTGTGCACCTGAACCATCTACCACCCGAAAATAATTAAGATTCTCACGTACTTGCTTTTAACTATGCTGCAACTTATGACCACATGAAAACTTGGTTATAAGACAACGCGTAGAAGACTTCCAGCTAGGGATTGAAAGCTACCAGACGCAGCTAAACCTCACCAAACCTCGATGGGATGCCACTGGTCTTTGAGTTCAAGCACGACTCCAACATTAAATGACCTCTCCAAGGGCCGTCACATTTAGGGATAAATATGGGGTTCAAATGATCATGCGGTTCAATGAGATCCATAAGTCTAGTGACGGCACTCTGCAACAGATTGATGAGGCATTGGACTACCAGGTTAAGGAATTCAATGTCAACAGGATGAATCCGGGTTTGAACATACAGTTTTAGACAAGGAAAGATGTCGACAGAAGCAAGGAGTTCATGTTTGCCATACAAAAACGGCTTAAGACAAGGAGAATCTTTCAGAACCTGGAAAGCTTTGTTGGTGGAAGGATCAGAGAGGGAGACTACAGACTGTTAAAGAGAACCAAATGATCACATCATCTTGGCAATCAAGGTCCATCTCGTGTGGGGTATTATTATTAATATATATGTTGTGGTAATATGTACATAATAAAGTAGTGATTACATGTAATTATTGTATCCGTAATAATCGTCAGTTAAATATGGTCCATCATATGCTTTTATAAATAGACACAGTTCTCTCCGAAATTTTTCCTAACTAAATCAATTAAACATATGAAAATGTATTTAACTATCAAAATCAATAAAAAATGTGATCTTTTAGACTCAAGTGTAAGGTCTCTATAATGTGCTAAACCTTTTCGAATATCGATGCACATATTGAAGGGGTAGCGAATGGTTATGATGTCAATTGTGGAAATACCAAAGACCGACCCTGTAATTAATCTTTCAAAGTTATAAGGATGGTAAGGTTAGGTACTCGTTCCCACAATCCTGCCAGAGCCGGAGGGATCTACCTAGGGACAATCCACTAGTTAGTGTAGAAGTCCTTTAGGTATGATTACAAAAGGAGAATGTGAGAATAAGGTAATAAGCAGATAAATGGAGCTAGTACTCTGGATCATACCCAACAAAGTTCTAGTAATGCAAGTCTTGGGTACTCCCAAAATGGGGTTGAAGAATGAAAAAGAAATGTAAAGATGAAGGGGTGAAAAGAAGCAGCCTTCCTTAAACATTAGGCAGAAACCGTGTCACTAGCAATGCTGTCATAATCACAATGGTTTATTGCTGACAATGAAACAAGTATCATGGACCCAGTGATGACGCTAAGCACAACTCCCCCTCAGCCACTCAAAAGATCCCATCAAAAGGATTCATGTTTTCATTTCTTCTACGGAGATCAATACAGGTTTTCTATCGCTCTCATTACTCCGAGTTAATATGATATTGAAAAGGTGGCAGTCTGGCTCCAACCTTCGACCACTAAAACCCAAAAGATGCACTATAGAGTCTAGAGCTTAAGAGATCATACTATAAATCTCCTAGGACACAAATACAAATTAAGCTTTCTTATCACACACTATATAACAATTTATATCTTAAGAAGTCCTAACGCATTATCCCTCTGTGGTATTGCCAGAACATCCGAGTGATACGAAAGTACTCACAATGAAGATGGAAATCCATCTAGAGCCAACATCTAACAAGCTCTGGTAGGTGACATGTAAGCATCCTGAAATTGGATCAAACTTGAGACACTCCGCATCGATTTCGGTCCAGATTAATGAACGACGAGATGAATTATAGTTAAAATCTTAAAACTCTCGAGATTTAAAAAAAAACACTTTTACACTATGACACGCGATTGATTTTCAAATCAATTTTCTCTTCAATCGGTTGAGATAGTAAACTCACTGATTCACTACAAATATACATTCTAATTCTATAGTAGCAATAACTATTAGTGAGGTACCTGCTTGAGGCCGTCCGGAAAAGAGATACTAACAAGTACAGTGAATCTAATGCACAATCTAAAGGAATCTAACAACTTTAGTCTATAACCCCTATCAATGAGTTCTTTTTAATGAATCTACCTGATCACCGAGTACATTATTTATACTCGTAAAATGTCCCTCAACTTAACCGAGGTTAATGAACCGAACTTCGATCGAATGAGCAAAGCCGTTATTCCGTCACAATCTTTATTTCTAACTTATTTTTTCAGGATAACAAAAAGATAGATGATGCAGAAACCACAATCTAGCAAGTCCAAGCTCTAGCCCACAATTATGCCTCATACTCAAGACTAATTCGTTATAACATCAAGAAAGATTGACCTAAAGCTTCCGCAAACTCTGATATCAACCTCTTCTTCCAGTATGTCAAAGAGAGATGAAGTTAAGTATGTTTGATTAATGATTAGCGAATATAAAGTCAAGCTTTCAAGATTGCAACAAATATGAGCATGTCGGCTCGAAGGTCACAATATCACAGGAAGGCAATACTCCACAACAAGGAGGAATAAGAGATTTACTGTAGATTATGATCTCAAAGAAAGCTCAAAGATCACACAAGTCTAAAGAACAAAGATCAAAGATCACTACTTGCAGTACAGAGACCAATCTTGAAGAATTAAAAGACTACGAGCCAGAGTCAAAGATCAATTCAAAGATAGCTAGGATTCAATTTGTATTTTCTGGGGTGACCTCCCTTAGGGGGAGATTGTTAGGATTATGAAAATCCATGTAAAAGACTCGGTCACCCCGTGTAATGTCTAGCATAGGTTAGCTCGTAGCCTTAATATTAATCGTTTAATTATCGTATGACTTATGGTGTTGGGCCGGGTCTTTACCCACATGTTAGCCCACTCCATAGCCCACTTAGGGGCACAAAACTCATGTATATATACCCCTTTCCAGCCATGGGAAGGGGTTGGTTGATCATTTCATAATACACACACATAAGGTGTAGTTTCTCTCACTAGAACTCACTTTCTCTCTCTACAAAGTAGGCCAACCCCTAGATCATTGATTGTGTTATGATATCCAATATCCTACAATTGGTATCAGAGCTCATGGGATGATTAGCTAGATTGTGTGTGCGTTTTCTTGGTTAGTTTAGATCAAAAGTTTGGTTTTTGAAGGTTTATGGTCTTATTCTTGACACTCTTTGATTCTCACGTTTGTGATGTTAAAGTTAGTGTTTTTATAGTTGTTATAGCCTTCTAGGATCAAGTTGTGCAAAAGAAACCAAGCAAAAACGTTCAAAAGGGTGATTTTTAGGTGTTTTTAGGTGAAAAAGTTTGTATTTTCTTGACTGCGTTTTGTCTCACTGGCATATTCTTGGTTGCGTTTTGCTTCTTGTGTTTTGTTAGAAAAGCACACTGCGTTTTATCATTTTGTAAAGGAAAATTGTACTACGTTTTGTCTTATTAGGAGTTGCGTTTTGTCTCCTGCGTTTTGGTTTATCAAAGGTTGTGTTTTGGTTCTGCGTTTTGACTAATTGAAGACCTCTCTTATGTTTTGCCTAGGAGAGACTCTGCCCATTTCAAAACTTGATTGCGTTTTGTCTCAAGACTTGATTGCGTTTTGTCTCAAGACTTCCTGCGTTTTGTCTCAAGACTTGATTGCGTTTTGTCTCAAGACTTCCTGCGTTTTGTCTACTTTTGAAGACCTTCACTGCGTTTTGGTAGAAAGAAACTCTAGCAAAATTTCTTCTTCACTGCGTTTTGTCTCCAACAAATTAAGATTTGTTTAAGGATCTTCACTGAGATTTGCTTAACTCATTTCAACCAAACCAAATCATAATTAAACAACATATCACCTAATCTAACAAACAATCATCACTTTTAACATACAATCACTAATCATTGTTCGATCAAATTAATCATTTCACAATCAATTAAAATGGCTAATCTTTCGGAAGACATCCAATGTGCTGGTTTCGATACCCGACCACCTATGCTTAATAGGACTGACTTTGCATCATGGCAACAACATATTTGACTGTATTGTCGGGGTAAAGAGAATGAGGTGAACATCTTGAAGTCAATTGATGAAGGACTTTTTTAGATGGGAACATTTAGTGAAACTCTTTCAGAAGGAAATAAAGGTGCCTTACATCTAGGTCCAGAACGACCTCGTGTCTATTATGACATGTCACCTGAAGATAAGGATAGGTACAATGCTGACATTCGCGCAACAAACATCCTACTTCAAGGGTTGCCAAAAGATATCTACTCTCTTATCAATCATTACACTGATGCAAAG